>PGTU02007987.1:0-16190 GCA_002896215.2 Cicer echinospermum
TTTAAGGGTTATATTTATTAATGGTATATTATTGATTGATGTTTTAACCTAATACTATTGAAACTTCAATTGTAAATTGAAATTTGTGTACATTTTCAAGTTTGGATGATCATTTCATAGAGGCTTTGTTGAATGTAGTGTTAGATGTATACCTCGATGTTCAACAGATTAGACAATAATTAGTGGGGTTTAATTTTTTTTAATGCGGGTAGACTGTAACCCTTTTAGATGTAACCCTTTAATAGCTTTATTTGTGCTTGCTGTATTTTTTTTATACTTGTCACTTTTATTTACCGAGTCCTGTTTCTGGTTTCTCTGAGCCCAGTTCGGAATATTTATATGTAAACCTACTATTAAATTTTGTAATTTCGCTGTCTGAACGACAACAAATATATTAATTGCTTTATGGTAACAAGATTGTAATTTGATTGTTGTAGTTTTATTGAAATTTGGGAATTCAACTATCAATTGTAGCTTAATAGTTATTTGAGTGTAATTATCCACAATTAGTAATAGTATTTTTGGGTATTATTTTGCTCTCACATTAGTTGAGTTTAATGTAGTATTATTATAGGTTATGCAGCTCGTAATTAGCACTGCACAGACTTTATTAACTGCATATTGTATATTGTACTAAAAAACTTATAGCTTGATGCAGTCCATACTTGCTACTTAATATGATATTGTATATAAGTAACTGAATGTGCTTCATATTTTGTGTTTGCAGGAAGAGGCAAAGGAAGAAAGTGACGATGACATGGGCTTTAGTTTGTTTGATTAGGTTTTTCTTTTTAGTTTGTCAATCCAGACTTGTACTCCTTTCCAGGAGTGTTTTCTGGAGACACTTGTTTTGTTTTATAAATTGTTTATCTAAGTGAGTCTTAGCACCCTAAACCCTAAACCATTCACCTTTCCCCATTCACCATTCACCATTCACCTTTCACATTCATATAATAAAATAGAGTTATCAAATAAAGTAATACACACACGTGGTGTATATATATATAAATATATATAAACCATGTGTGTAGATATATATATATATATCACGTGTGTATATCACGTGATATACATATATATATATATACCATGTGTAGATATATACACACGTGATATATATATATAATATTATATATATATATATATATATATATATATATAATATATATATATATATTATATATATATATATATATATATATATATATATATATGTGTGTGTGTGTGTGTGTGTGTGTGTGTGTGTGTATATATATATGTTATTATTATCTTCGTTTTGTATTTGTAATTTATAACGAATATAATAATAACATATACTATAATAGAGTTATTAAAAAAGTAATAATTAATTTTTATTTAACAATTCTATTTATTATATATATTTTTTTATGAAGTACAACTATAAAACGAATATAATAATAACATATAATAAAATAGAGTTGTCAAAATAAAAGATATAATTAATATTTTATTTGATAATTCTATTTTCTTTAATTTTATTATTATCTTCGTTTTATAATTGTATTATTTCTTCCACTTGCTAACCCACAAAAGCCGCAAAAGTAACGTAAATAACCAAGGAAAAGATAAAATACCTCAAGCCATCTAGGAAAGCCAAAAACAGCTCTTGGGATATAATCCGGTGCTTCTCCATCATTCTTGACAAAAGACTGGCCTTCACAAGTGATCTTCTATACAAACTTATCATTGTACGACATTGCATTCTGATTTTCTCATTTGATGTCATATAATGAATGAAAAATTTAAACAGACCTGGTTTCAAAATGGCAGCATTAGATATTATAATATTATCAAACAAAAATATCCTGTATTCAAGGATATGAAAGCAAACCTTGTTGCCAATTGCACGTCCCAAAACCACATGGGACTGCTTCAGCATCAATGTCCCCAACATGTTTTCTAAGATTCTTTCTTACCCTAATTGAGGAATGTCAACTCATAATATAAGCATAGAAACACTATCAAAGATAGAAATCCAGAGTACATTATAGGGAGAAAGAACTGCAAAGCCTTTACATAAAGAAGTGGAAGTCTATCAAAGAGATATAAATGGTTTACACTCACTTACCAAAGAGATATAAGCAAGCGAGCAAGCTGCTTAGAACCCATACGCTCAAAAGCTTTTCCGTCTTCCAAGGCCTTTCCTATTGTATCCACCCACCACTGCCCCATTGCACTTCCTTCTAGACCAACCTACAATCGTTATATAGACAGTAAATGCATGGATAGACTATACACATTACACAAATTGTTCTTTGTATATACATGAGTTTCTTTTCTGATAATCAAATACAAGTGATTTTGACTTTCTCTTTTTTAGAAAATAAAATGACTACAGCTGCAACCACTAAGAAACATCATTATTTTACGGTGGCAGTATACAATACTATCTTTAATGAGAGTGTTAAACAAAATTCCTAGACCAAATTCCTTTTTTTTTATTTCAACTTTGACAAAACTGTTTTCCCACCGTCTAAATATGCAAACTTAATATGGTAACCTATAAGCACAATGGAAAATATGCAGCTTTCTAAACTTTACATCATCTTAAAATAGCCAGTATAAATATTTTAAACTGGGTGACAGCATGAGAGGTCCTTAAACTTTTCAAAACCTGCCAACAGACTATTTTGTCCACCAACTGAACAAAATCATTCTTCGCATGATGTGCATGTGTTCATAAGTATACATGGCCTTTTTTCATTTATCTAAATAAATTAAAAATTAAAAATCAAATAATGTATTCCTTTTTAATTTAATTTCTATTTCTATTGTTGATAAGACAGGCTGAAGATACATAGGATTTTCCCTATTTTCCTAAAACTATATATATGCATCAAAGATCAACTTGCCTTAGACTCGTGTGCCTCTTGCTAAACTTCCACTCCACATATTCTGTTTGACATGTGCCTCTTGCTAAACTTGCACTCCAAATACTCTGTTTCACTTCTAGTTAGACCAAAAACTATGTGGTTCCAATGTTTGTTTGCACTAAAATACTTCATAGACTTCACTCTCGGCTAAAACCCTAGTTTGACTATCTGCTTAAACTCCACTCTGCAATTATGGGTGGGGCCAGATGTTCTTTTGGTAAGGACCAACCCATAATCATATCATGTGCGTATATTCTGATCTAATAGTGGTTCCTTCAAAATGGAAGAAAGTCTAGGGGTCTATACATTTTTTCTTTTAAGTACAAGTCTAAACTATGTTTCCAACACAAAATCATCCAACAATTTATAAGGTAGTTTTACATATAAAGTAAATAAGGCTTCACACAAAACTTAATTTAATGTTCAAACCGACCACAACAATTTCTTTTGCAGCAGACATTGCAAGAAAACAACACCCATCTCCACCTCTTGCAAACCGACCACAACAATGCAACGTCTGATACAACAGACCCCAACCACGAAAAAATTGAATCTTGGAAAGCTCTACCTTGACCAACATTCCATGTGCCAATCAAAATTCTGATATTGTGTCTTCTTGTATAAGTTCCTTTGAGGCCAACTCTGTTTCTTATTATGTTGTCAACAAGGCCTGGGGATGCAATATTCAATCCGCATATGCCGCCATGAGTTGCAAAGTTATACACAGAACTGTTACCAACAGCCAATTTAAGCACAAGACTATTATGAGCAACCCATCCTGCAATTATATTGCCTTCTAAGTCCAGTACTTGGATAATACCACTCACATAGCATACATACACCCGTGTTCCAAAATTGCAGAAGCATTGAACGGCACAAGGGTGGCGATTAAAATCCTACAAACGGGTTCCACTGCCATCCCACTGCACAAGTAAGCCATTTGTACATCCACTCCAAATCATCCCATCACTTGTTTGCCCAAGGGCTTCTGTTGTTTTAGTATATTCAACAAATGCCCCAGCTACCTTGGTTGCAACTCGACGGACACCAGCTTACATTTTTGGGCATTGAAGAAGATAAGAGCCTTATGAAGCGCAAATGTATAATTATCAGGAGGAGGATGTTTATGATGATGACGAGGAACAGTTTTAACAATAAGAGTAACAAAACCAGCAACAAAAGCAACAAAAACAATTGTTCCAACAGTCCAAACGAAGATCTTGCGGCTAACAATGATTCAACCCAGATCTACATACTTCTTCTTCTGATCAGTGGGATCCAGTAACCAACTCTGTCGAGTTTCATCCAACGGACGTCACAAAGCTGCTCTGTCAAGTTCCTGAATATTCCGGCTCCGAACTTCGTCGGTGGCTGACTCTGTGGCGTTGATCTCTAACGGACCACCCCATGGATCCCTACATTACATACTATTGAAGATTATGACACAGAAACAAGATTGAAGTAAAGAGATGAGATGTGAGAAGAGTTCATTATTGATTGTGAATAAATGTGTTTCTCTCTCTCTCTTTACACTATTTTATTTCTCTCTCTAGAAGTGGTGTGAGTTTGAACTGCGAATGAGCTAAGCTAAAGAGTCCATTGTGCTTGTTGGTTTTTAACTGCCTCCTAACATTTAGATTGAGAATTATTATCTTTGTATTATCTCTTTCATTATGGTTGATTTAATTACTTAATAAATTTTGCATTTCGATAAAATAAAAAAACTGCTATAATAATAATAACTTTTTTATCAATAGTTAAAACAATAAGTTACTTTATTATTTTATATGAACATCTTTAAAACAATATTTGAATTCATTCATTTTAGTTTGTTCATTATAAAATAGAGTAACATATAATAATAATAATATAATAAATAATAATAATATAATAAAATAATATAATAATAATAATAATAATAATAATAATAATAATTATTATTATTATTATAATAATAATATAACATATTATTACATAGTGTAATAATAACACATGATTGTTTCTATTTCTTTCTCTTGCTGTATATAACATACCACATGATTGAAACATATCTTACCCCATTAGAATCAACATCAGTTTGTTTTTCAAGTAGAGATGCAAGTTTTGCGCAGTGCCTCCAAAATCCTTTGTTTCTTTCGACAGTAGCAAATCCACAATCAAAGAAGCATTTTCCACAAACAGCAGCTGGGCAGTAAAAGCACATGACCTTTGATGCTTTTCTGCATATGTAGCAATAATGGGAACCTATAAAAATTATTTAAAGTCATTTAGTATCACAAGAATTAAAAGACATTTAACATATAACACCATTTTCTCAAGCATTTTAGGCATAATTAGGATATGCAGGTTCATATAATGTATAGATTATAGAGTGTTCGAAAACATAACTCGGGCCAGATCACATTTTTAAAAAACATATAAGATTGACAATTGTCATGGCAGTATCAACTGCATAAATACTTAGAGACCAACGAAAGTAAAAGAAATGTATTTGAATGCCGCATAAGTATAGATAAACGTTGAAGCAGCTTACCAAAACACCAATTACTCTCATTCTTCAAAAAGGTATTGTCTTTATTCACGCATTTCAGATGATAAGCTTTAAGGCAATCCCTTTAAGCACCACAAATCAATTAACCATAAAAAGAAGGGTCACTTTTGCAAATTTGTGTGACGAGGAAGATGTCTCAGTTGCCAAAGCACATTACTTTAGTCAAAGAAAGGGCGAAGTGATGGAAAAGAACCCAACTTCTATATCCAGTAACGCTGAATTCCATTGAACTATGTACATCAAGTTACATTTTGCTGGAAAAAACACAAAAATAACTCCAAATAATTGCAATTAATTTCAACAACCACATACAACAGGAAAATGTTATGATCTTATTCTTAAATAACGAAGACAAACATAAATTTTACCCAAGTAGTCAAAACATATTATTAGCAACAATATAACTCAGAAACATATTCATTCCATAGTATCTGCATAAGATCAACAATTATGACTATCCATGACATAGGATTTTTGGTTTTAGTTTTAGGGTTTCGAGTATAGGGTTTCTGATTTAGGTTTAAGGTTTTCTGGTTTTGGGTTTCAAGTTTAGAGTTTCGGGTTTAGGATTTCGGATTTAAGGTTTCATGTTTAGGGTTTGAGGTAAGGGTTTTGAGTTTAGGGTTTCATGTTTTGGGTTTTGGGTTCGTGTTAAGGTTTTCGGGTTAACTCTTCCAGGATTAGGGTTTTAGGTTTAGGGTTTCAGGTTTAGGATTTTGGGATTCAAGTTTAGGGTTTCGGGTTTAGAGTTTTGGGTTTCAGATTTCGGATTTTGGGTTTTTGGTTCTAGGTATAGGGTTACTAGTGGGTTTGGGTTAGGGTTGCATCATTACAATTTCAAGTTTCGGGTTTACGTTAAGCGGTTTGTTTCGGATTTAGGGTTTTGGGATTAGGGTTTTGGGTTTAGAGTTTCAGATTTAGGATTTCGGGATTACAGTTTCAGGTTTAGGGTTTCGGGTTTAGATTTGGGTTTAGGGTTAGGGTTTCGGTTTGGAATTTAGGGTTTTGTGATTAGGCTTTTGGGAATAGGGTTGCAGGTTTAGCATTTAAGATTTCGGGTTAGAGTCTCCGAGTGTAGGGTTTACGGTTTTTGGTTCTTGTATAGGGTTTTTCTAGATTTGGGTTTAGGGTTTCATGATCAAAGTTTGGGTTATGGTTTAGGGTTTAGGGTTTAGGGTTTAAGGTTAAGTTTTTGGGTTTAGATATTTACGATTTTGGATTTAGGGATTTGGGATTACGGTTTCAGGTTTTAGCATTTAGGATTTCGGTTTGGTGTTTCGGGTGTAGGTTTAGGGTTTTGAGATTAGATTTTGGGTTGGGGTTTAGGTTAAGTGTTTTGGGATTATGGTTTTTAGGTTTAGAGTTTCTGGTTTATGGTTTTTGGGATTAAGGTTCAGTTGAGGTTTCGAGTTAAGGGTTTCGGGTTTAGGGTTTGAGGTTTGGGGTTTAGGTTTTCGCGTTCGGAGTTTTGGTTCTAGGTATAGGGTTTCTAGTTTTGGGTTTAAGGTAAGGTGAATAGAGTTTCAGGTTCAGGGTTTCAGGTTTTCAGGTTAGGCCGATTGGTGGTTTAGGGTTTCATATTAGGATTTCAGGTTAGGGTTTCGAATATAGATTTTTTGGGTTTAGGATTTCAGGTTTAAATTTCGAGTTTAGTGTTTTGGATTTAGGGTTTTGGGTTTAAGGGTTTCGGGTTAGGAAATCCAAGAATAAGGTTTCAGGTTTCGGATTTCAGTTTTTAGAGTTTCGGGTTTAGGATTTTGGTTCTCGGTAGGGTTTTTAGGTTTAGGGTTTAGGATTTGGGTTTATGGTTTTGGGTTTTAGGGTTTCGAGTTTTAGGGTTTCTGGATTTAGGTTTAAGGTCTCAAATGATCTTGGAATGTGAAGCCTCTGTACCAAAGTAGGCAAAATCCAGAGTTCTGCCCTCATGGATTTTCCTTTTTAGAAAATCTGCTGGAATGGTGAGACTTGTGCATCCTTATCCTTAGGTGCAGACGTTTTCTTAGGTGGGGTTGATGTAACAGGCTTCTTTTTCTTCTGAGAAATCTCTTTCATAGCATCTGCCCAAAAGCTTCTCTGATGGTGGTTTCTTCCTTTTCTTAGATACTTCTTGATTCAGTGCAGGTTGCTTGCCCTTGTCCTTGGCAAGGATCTTATGCGTTGGAATTGAAATCCTTTTAGACACAGTAGGTGGAGGTGAAGGAGTTTCACTTGCTGAAGATGATGAAGGTGAAGGGGTATGGGCTTGGGTCTGTTTCACTCGAGCCATGTTTGTAGATTGAAGAAATTGAGTGAAGATAGAGTGTAGATTGAATTGTAGATAACAGTTGCAGAGACAGAGCAAAGAGATGAAATAGAGAAAATAGAGAAATCTGGAGATAATCAGTGAAGAAATCGATTTAGAACTGTTCCTTTTTTAAACCTTTAAACCAGTAAATCGATTGCTCAATCGACTATGTTACCGTTTCTGGAGATCCTCAATCGATTTGGTAATAATGACCTTCAACGGCTAGTGAGAAATAGTCACAACGGTAATATTTCTAATCGATGTCAGAGTTACTTAATCGATTCCCAAATCGATTGTATAAACGGTGAATACTGAACTAGTCGATATCCCAATCGACGCTCGGGCACATTTCAAAAACACATCTCTGAATTTTGAATCCTGGGCTAAACCAATCGATTCCCAAATCGATTCTTTAACAAAAAAAGAACAACTTGAAATCGATTACCCAATCGATTAAACAAAAAAAACTTTCTGATTGAATGCCATTGACTCTTTTCCTGTGTCATCAATATAACTTGGTTGACCAATCTTCTCTTCATTAACTTCATTTAATGTTAAAGACAAGATTCTCAGACTTGTCTCCTTTCACGTGTCTTGAGAATCCACTTTCAAATACCAATCTTGCTTGGTGGATGTCAAGCACACCTGCAAAAATAATTAAGTTTTGGATCTAGGTACCCCAATTCAAAGTGGGTCCTGGGGGGTCAGTTTCAAACACATATTTCTTTGCTATCAAACTTGCTTCCATCCTCTATTGGCTAATTTTTTAAATGAGCAATTTGATACAAAATGTCCCTTTCTGCAACCAGAAATGACATTTGCCATCAAAGGATGAATGTTTGTTTGGGTTAGTAAAGATGTCGTACATACTTTTAGCAATAGCAGATTTTTGACAAGTTTGACATTTCTGGTTTGCATATAACCAATACCATATCTATATTTATTTCTTTTAACATGCATATTTGGTGTATATCCTAAACCAGATTTTTCATGAACATGTCTTTGATTGCTAAGTATGACATTCAGTTTATCTTTACTATTAGCAATTTTCAATAAATCAGATTTTAATGATGGCAACAGTATTCTAAAGTTCAATGCATCTTGCAGATTTTCATGTGAATCCTTTTTCAGTTGTTCACGATAAATTTTCCAATTTCTTTATGCTCATTTTTCATTTGTTCAAGCATTTTCTTTGTGCTCAAACAACTGTTTTATGGAATTCACATAATCATCCATGCAGTTCATTGAAAGCTTCTGTAGCTCATCATATGTTGGATTAGATTGTGAACTAACCTCATTTTCTGATTCTGAATCGGTATTTGCCATGAGACAACAAATTGACTTCTTCTTCATTCGAAGAGGCAGAGGATTGTTTGTTGTCACTTCCATGCAATATATGCTCTTCTGGCTTTGTGAGCTGGCTCCTTGTCTTTAGTATTTGTAGTCCTATTTTTGTATTTAATCTTGTGACAGTCAGACTTGATATGACCAGTTTTACCACATTCATAGCATGTAATTGTCTTGCTGTCACTAGTCTTGGAGTAGATGGCTTCCTGATTTATTGTCTTTCTTCTTCAGAAACTTCTTAAATTTTCTTGACAAGTGACCCGATTTCAGTCTCTCAGTTTCACTACTGGATTCATCTGAGCAGCTATCTGATTCAGTTTTCGATTGCTGGGTTTGAACCTTCAAGGATAATCCTTTCTTTTTCCGGATTTCCATTTCTGATTCGTCCGCCGATGCAGTTCCATTTCATGTTCCTTAGTTTTCCAAACAATGTTGCAGTTGTCATCTACATTTGCTAAATCTTTAGATTCAGCTATGGCTGTTATTTTTGGGCTGCCATTCTCTGGTTAGACACCTCATAATTTTTCCAATCTGCTGTTCGTTGTCCACTTTTGCTTTCCAATGCGTGAAGATTATTCACAATGTGTGTGAATCTGGTTTGCAGATCGCTGATGGATTCGTCCTTTTTCAACAGCGTCAAGGATGTCTATGCCACTGGCTTCCAGGAAAATCAGCATCCTGTGCTTCCAGTACATATAAGTTGTTCCGTTGAAAGCTGGAGGTCTTGCTAATGATGCGCCTTCTCCCAGAAAATCGTTTGAGGCCATAGTCCTTTTTATGAGTGTTACTCTCGAAAAGTTAGGCTCTGAGGCCAATTGTTGGTATTTATGACTCGCAATAATCGGAATGTATCAGTTCTTTAAGAAATTAAATCAATTTCATACACACAGCGGAATTATTGCAGCATACGAGATTAGCAAGTTCAAGTAGATTGAATAAGAATTAACCAAGATGCATGCAAGTCAAATTAACCAAGATTAAACAATATTAACCTAACACATAATATGTTTAACATGCATCTAATTATTAATCACATATACACGATATTGCAAGATAGAAAATTAAAGGATTAAGGGTTAGAGAAGATTGCACCAAGAATTTATATTGGTTCAGTTGTCAACTTGACACACCTACATCCAGTCCTGAAAATCCAATCGGATTTCAGATTTTCTTCTCCAATAGAAAGAATCAATTACAGATTGTCCAGTTTCATCCCCGAAACCTATCTATCTTAATGATCTCTTTCCTATTGATCACCCTCTGATCCTTGTAGATACTCAGCAATCTACACAGAATCACAGTGCGACTCTTTCTTGTTGAGCTCTCTCACCCAAGAAAGTAGCCACCAGTTTCTAGCTGGCTTTCTATCAACCTTGATCCTTGTAGACACTCGGCAGTCTAACACAAAATCAAAGTACGACTCTTTCTTGTTGAGACCTCTCACCCAAGAAAGTAGCCACCAGTTTCTAGCTGGAATTCCTAGCGTTCGTTTCGTTTCAAAGTATTGTTACAGACAGATTAAAAGAAGTACAAAAAGCAGTCTTCAATCTTGATCAAAGTGTCTACTCACGAATCTGGATATTCAAAGATTGTTCATGAGAACTCTGTCTTTTCTCTCAAGATCACTTTTCCAGCTCTCTCAGTGATCATGGATAATCTTTTGATCTTGATCTGAAAAAGCAATATCAGATTGTTAACAAAGTGTATTGTGATCTGTTATTGAAGTTATCTTGAGTTCTAAGATTATGAAGATTATGATCAAGGTTTTTTTGAAAAAGATTGAAAAACAGTTTATATAGTTTCAGAAAAACAACTACTAAATCGATTTTACCAATCGATTTATTAAAGTTATAAAACATGTGTGATCGATTTGCCAATCGATTATCGCGAGTCTTTGTTTTTTCTTAATCTTGAAACTATATAAGCTAATCGATTTACCAATCGATTCTTTTAAAGCACTTTTCAGAATAAATCGATTCAAAAATACGCATAATCGATTTGGCCACAAACTGAGAGTTCACTGTGATATCAAAACATTTGTTTCAATCGATTCCCAATCGATTGTGTTTCAAAAAGTTCTTTCAATCGATTTGCCAATCGATTGTGTTTAAGTCAGTGACTCAGCTATTTTTGATGTAGTCGATGTGCCAGTCGATTTGGTATTTGTTTTCTAAAAGTTCTTACCAGATGTTTAGTTCAATCGATTTCCCAATCGATTGCAACCAAACTTAACTTGATTGAAATCCACACAATAGATTGTCCAATCGATTGTGTTTGTCACAGGAAAGTTATTTTGCAAATGTTATTTAACTAATCGATTTGCCAATCGATTACCCTCATAACTGGGTGACACCTGTGACTTGTACAATCGATTTTCCATCGATTTATTTCAATCAGGTTTACTTTGTGAAATGTATAATCGATTTGTCAATCGACTTACCTCAAAACTGGGTGCTACTGACTGTGCAATTTGCATTTCTAATTTAGTAGTCTCGATTGTTCAATCGATTATACCAACACAAACGTTGTGTTTCCTTACACCGCTTGTTATGAAATCGATTTTCCAATCGATTTGCTTCAGTCAAAAGTCAACTTTTGTTGATTTCTTGTGTTCCAAGCAATATGATCCAAGTGTGTAGGATTGGATTGTTGTTCCTGAAATCTTGTCTCATTCAAATATTAGATTTATCATGTGGTGTATGAACATGTAGTTTGTTAATTATGTCAAAATTAGGATTCAAGGACTAAAGTCCACAGACTGTAACCCTTTTAGATGTATATAAGACATGAAATAGACTTAATAGTTTTTGAGACACATATAAAACAGATTATTTGTGCTTGCTGTATTTTTTTTATACTTGTCACTTATTTATCGAGTCATGCTTCATATTTTGTGTTTGCAGGAAGAGGCAAAGGAAGAAAGTGACGATGACATGGGCTTTATTTTGTTTGATTAGGTTTTTCTTTTTAGTTTGTCATCCAGACTTGTACTCCTTTCCAGGAGTGTTTTCCTTGGAGACACTTGTTTTGTTTATAATTGTTTATCTAAGTGAGTCTTAGCACCCTAAACCCTAAACCATTCACCATTCACCATTCACATTTATATAATAAAAATAGAGTTATCAAATAAAGTAATACACACAGTGGTGTATATATATATAAAATATATATAACCATGATAGGTGGCACCTCGGTAAACAGTACGGAACCCCGTGATAGGTAGTACGTTTACGACTGTACGTTTCTTGGTGAATTGTATTTGTTCCATGAGAGACTGCACAGGTGTTTGTCGTGAGAGACTACACCCTGTAAATTGTGAATTGTTGTTTCATTTTGTCTGTGTAGTATCGTGTTATAAGTGTTAAGTGTAGTGTTTGAAATTTGGTGATAACATGTTTGATTGCAATACATTTCGAACCCATGATTTTTTTGTAGTAATTGTGTTATAAGTGTTAAGGTGTTATGTTTTGGAATTTGTGATAGCATGTTCGATTGCAATACTCATTTCGAACTCATGATGTTTGTAGCGATGCGTTATCATATGCTAAGTGTAAGATGTGGAATTGTGTATGATTCGATGTGTATTTTAATTTTATTAAACGAAGATAATAATATACCATTAAGAAGCATCAATTATTTACGGTGGCAGTATAGACAGTACTACTTTAATTGAGAGTTTAAAACAAAATTCTAACCAAATCCTTTTTTTTATTTCAAACTTTGACAACTATTTTCCCACCGTCTAAATATGGCAAACTTAATATGGTAACCTATAACCACAATGGAAAATATTGCAGCTTCTTCTAAACTTTACAACATCTTAAAATAGCAATGTATAAAATATTTTAACTGGGTGACAGCATGAGAGTCCTCTACTTCAAAACCTGGCCACAAACTATTTTGTCCACCAACTGAACAAAATCATTCTTCGCAATGATGTGCCATGTGTTCATAAGTATACATGGCCTTTTTCATTTATCTAAATAAATTTAAAATTAAAAATAATATAAGTATTCCTTTAATTTATTTCCTATTATCTATTGTGATAAGACAAGCTGAAGATACATAGGATTTCCCTATTTTCCTAAAACTATATATAATCATCAAAGATCACTTGCCTTAGACTCGTGTGCCTCTTGCTAAACTTCACTCCACATATTATGTTGACATGTGCTCTTGCTAAACTTCACTCCAAAATACTCTGTTTCACTTCTATTAGCCAAACTATGTGGTTCCAAATGTTTGTTTGCACTAAGATAACTTCATAAACTTCACTCTCGGCAAACCCTAGTTTGACTATCTGCTTAAAACTCCGCGTGCAAATAGGGTGGGACCAGATGTCTTTGGTAAGGACCACCATAATCATATCTGTCCGTATATTCTGATCTAATAGTGTTCTTCAAAAATGGAACAAGTCTAGGGGTCTATACATTTTTTCTTTTAAGTACAGTCTACAACTATGTTCAAACACAAATCATTCCAACAATTTATAAGGTGTTTACATATAAAGTAATAAGGCTTCACAACAAAACTTATTTAATGTTCAAATGCATAATAAGCATGTGATAAAAGTCTTACAATTTCTTTTTGGCAGCAGACATTGCAAGAAAACCAGCACCACATCTCCACCTCTGCAAACCGACCACACAATGCCAACGTCTGATAAACAGACCCTAAACACGACAAAATTGAGTCTAGGAAAGCTATCCTTGACCAAATTCCAATGTGCCATCAAATTCTGATATTGTGTCTTCTTGTATAGAGTTCTTTAGAGGCCAGCTCTGTTCTTACTTATGTGTCAACAGGGCCTGGGAAATAATCCATCCGCGTATGCCACCATGAGTTGCAAAAGCTTAATACACAGAACTTACCAACAGCCAAGTTAGTCACAAGACTATTATACAAACCATCCCTGCAATTATTATTGCCTTCTAAGTCCAGTACTTGGTTATACCTTCACATAGCTACATACACCGTGTTCCAATAATTGCAGAAGCATTGAACGCACAAGGGTGGCGATTAAAATCCTGCAACCGGGTTCCACTGCCTCCACTGCACAAGTAAGCCATTTGTATCATCCATCCAAATATCCCATCACTTATTTGCCCAAGGGCTCTGTTTGTTTTAGTATATTCAACAAATGCCCCAGCTACCTTGTTTGCAAACTCGGAACGCGACACCTATCCCGCAGCTTCGCATTATTAGCATTCGTGACCTTGCAGAAAATTCGAACTTTTGGGCACTCGTCTTTGTTGAGTTGGAAACGAACTTTTAACCTTCATTTCGTCTTCCAATGCTGATCCTGCTGACAGGAAGACATTACTGATTTTCTGGCTGACCGTCGATGTTAAATACTTAAAAGATCTTTGAACGGGGATCCCTTTAAAAGGATGATTGCAAGTTATTAATATAGTAAAGTTGGAGTAGAAAGGAAACACAAAGACTAAACTAAACTAAGTACAGGAAAGTCGCTTAACTTTTCATCACATATGAAATCTTTCGAAGGGTCAAATAGCTTGTTACTATTGCAGTACTCAATGATAATTGAAGCAACATCGTGTTTCGAAAGTTCTTTGGTTGTGTCTCTACTAATATCTTCAAGAAAGTCAATGAGACTTCTTGAACCCCATCCTACATAATCCTTTTTCTTATCTTCTTTCCACTCACCGATTTAACTCCTGATGTGTCATTGAGGTCTTCATAATCAGAAGGTTGAAAGTCACTTACATATCAAACTTCTTTTTTTTGACAGAATTCACTAATCAAATTGAGATAACATAACATAAAAAGCAAGATAAAAAATCAAACTTTACACTATTAGTCCCTCTATGACACATAGAGAAATGAATCACAAACCAAATCAACTAAAATAACATACAAAAATATAAAATAAAAAAACCATTTTCATAAAAAATCAAACTTTACACTATTGGTCCCTATATGAATCATAACATAAAAATGAATCACATAACAAAATCAAGTAAAATACCATATATAAAAAACCCACTTTCATAAAAAATAAAAATTTATCCAATTAGTAAGTCCCAACAAAACAAAATAAAGAGGACATTCAGAAAAAAGCTTACATTTTTGGGCATTGAAGAACATAAGAGCCTTATGAAGCGCAAGTGTATAATTATCAGGAGGAGGATGTTTATGATGATGACGAGGAACAGTTTTAACAATAAGAGTAACAAAACCAGCAACAAAAGCAGCAAAAACAATTGTTCCAACAGTCCAAACGAAGATCTTGCGGCTAACAATGATTCAACCCAGATCTACATACTTCTTCTTCTGATCAGTGGGATCCAGTAACCAACTATGTCGAGTTTCATCCAACGGACGTCACAAAGCTGCTCTGTCAAGTTCCTGAATATTTCGGCTCCGAACTTCGTCGGTGGCTGACTCTGTGGCATTGATCTCTAACGAACCACCCCATGGATCCCTACATTACATACTATTGAAGATTATGACACAGAAACAAGATTGAAGTGAAGCGATGAGATGTGAGAAGAGTTCATTATTGATTGTGAATAAATGTGTTTCTCTCTCTCTCTCTCTACACTGTTTTATTTCTCTCTCTAGAAGTGGTGTGAGTTTGAACTGCGAATGAGCTAAGCTAATGAGTCCATTGTGCTTGCTGGTTTTTAACTGCCTCCTAACATTTAGATTGAGAATTATTATCTTTGTATTATCTCTTTCATTATGGTTGATTTAATTACTTAATAAATTTTGTATTTCGATAAAATAAAAAAACTGCTATAATAATAATAACTTTTTATCAATAGTTAAAACAATAAGTTACTTTATTATTTTATACGAACATCTTTAAAACAATATTTGAATTCATTCATTTTAGTTTGTTCATTATAAAATAGAGTAACATATTATTAAAATAATAATAATAATAATAATAATAACATATTATTACATAGTGTAATAATAACACATGATTGTTTCTATTTCTTTCTCTTGCTGTATATAACATACCACATGATTGAAACATATCTTACCCCATTAGAATCAACATCAGTTTGTTTTTCAAGTAGAGATGCAAGTTTTGCGCAGTGCCTCCAAAATCCTTTGTTTCTTTCGACAGTAGCAAATCCACCAT
>PGTU02007992.1:0-11377 GCA_002896215.2 Cicer echinospermum
GAGGCTTGGATCTAGAAGACACGAGGGGTTTGTGTTTGGATCTCAAAATCGTTTTTCTTCGTTTCGAATCAAAGAGGAAGAGTGAGTGCAAACCTTGATCTTAACTCTCACCCATCCTTGGGTTACTAGTTGAGAAGAAAGCGAGAAAATGAAAACGGGAGAAAGGAGGAATTATTGGTCGCGGGACAGAGTGAAGAAGAGATGGAATATGGCGTTTTTTCTTCCTTTCTTTTTATTTCCTTGTGTTTTTCCTTTCTTCTATTTCCTTTCTTCCTCTTTCCTTCCTTCCTTTATAATCTATTTTCTTTCCTTTTCCTCCTTCTAGTTTTTCTTTCTTTTTTCCCTCCAACCAAACATATACAAACATAAATATATATATATATATATAATATATATATTATTACTTTTAACAAATATCTCCAAAATATTATTAACGTTTGGCTGGAAAGCTCCGAGTCAAAATCCATAATACACAAAAACACATAAAGCACACTTTAAAATTACGGGTCTTACATTTACCAATAAACAGAAAACCGTTGGTGTGTTCCAACAGAATTATAGGATTTAAGTCAAATTTTGACACACTTGCTCCAGGAAGGGTTATCAACGATATGGTCTTGTACATATTTTTTTTATGGAATTATTATTAATTGATTTTTTTTTACTAAAATAGTGAATTGTATTTTATTTTTATTAACACGATATAGATCCTGACATTGATTTGTTTTGTAGAAGATCCAGATGGGTTCAAAAAAACTATAATATAGGAGTTGTGTTCATAAAATATTCAGTAACTTTATATTGTATGCAAGATATTGATATCATAGTCACTTTCAAGATATTGATCGTTACTACCGTGATTGGATGGAACCATATTCAATTTAAAATATGTGAGTTATCAAATAAAATTTATCTTCTAATCAATGAATTTTTATTTGACAATTTTTTTGGTTGATGGAGTACAATCTAAATTAAGAACAAATATACGTTCCTATCAAAACAACAACTGGTCATTGGTTTTTGATGGTGATATCTTTGCAAATTGGAATTATATATCATCTTGATTCTTTTTCCCAATGGAGGGTGTTGCACGTAGAAGATCAACTATGTCTATTTTGGTTAGTTATCCTCATTGCTGATAATATTCATGTCAAATTATTGTGTTCAATTAATTAAGCTATAATATTGAAATTTTGTTGTTGTTATTCAAATGTAGTGTAAACCTTGCAATAAATGGTTTGCTCTCCTGTTTACGGAACCACTTTTGTTTGACTTTCTGTTGTTTTTATTGAGTGCCAATGAAGGAAGCTAGTGGCATACCAAACTGCGGCCATAGGTATTGTCAATCGTATTTTTCTTAAATTTAGTTAATAGTCATTTTAATAAATAAATAAATAAATAAAAGAAGTAAACTAATAGTTGTGGTTGTTCGTTTATGCAAAAGTGACATGCCTCTGTTTCGTTGATCAAATGGAGTAATATGGACGAGTGTTTCACGCCCAATATTCAAGGAGAGGTTGGAAAAAAAACCTTCATAATAATTTACAAACTTATTTATTCTAGTTAATGACAATTAATCCATCATCTAGTTATTAAAACCATTTATTATTTTATTTTTCTAGTTGCTAGAGAACAACATCCGCATCAGAGAAGCTACTAGATTGCTACTTGAAATGTACAATGAACTGAAGACCACTATTGAAGTTGAAGCAAAAAAAAGAAATGGTGACTCATTAATTCTTGAATTGATGGCTTGTTGAAGTTTTTGTGTCTATTATGTAACCAAAATCATTTGGGAAACTACTATATTATTTTTTGGCTAAGCCCTTTATCTATATGGTCTTATTTTGTTGTTCGTATTTGACTTTGGATATGTAACCAAGTCTTTTCAACCTTATTATATTATGTTTTAGGTAACTATTGGATATAACTTGATTGCATGCCTTTGGCATATAGACTCATTTTGTTATTTATATTTGACCTTGTGTTAACCGTTAGTCTACCGTTATTCCAAATATTCTACACATAATTATGAATGAATGGTTAATGCAGATACATAATCAAAATCTCATAAAAATAAATGAATGTTTGATTTCTCTAATTATGTTCCAATTCGTAGTCACTTTCAACTCCACTAAATATTCTTCAAACAAAATGAAGATTAAGTAAGGTCACATAAAATACATCATCATGCAAATTAATGAAATATATATACAACTGAGTAATAATTTACCATGTCGTCATTTTCTATATTCCCATATTCTTCATCATGATGACCATACTCGTTATCAAGGTGGTTTGACTCAACCTGAGTATCACTGTAATAAGGGTTTTGACTTTGACGAGTACAAGATTTTCTATTATGCCCTTCAACCCTACATAAGCCACAAGCTTGTGGTTTCCTTCCCTGTCGCTTATTTTTTGTTTGTGTAGATGATCCAACCACACCACATCCTTTTGTTCTAACACGAGTTGGGTTTAGTATCGCTTTATCAAAAAAAGTTTGATTGTATACATAGGCAGAAACATCGTTAATGCAACCATCTTGTAATATCTTTGTTTGTGTCTCAATTAAGCCAACGGTACTATGCATGAGTTCAGACTTTCCACATTTAATAGCTACCACAACCATCCTCTTACAACGTTCAACAAAATTCGAAAATTGGCTAATCAAATTAAGCTCATTCGAAAACATGTTCTTCCTTGTACAAATAGGAATTGAGTCATTTGCAGTCTTAATCCATCTTTTTAACACATGACTTTTTCGTAAAGTGACAACGTTCATAAACACTACACAACAACCAAATATTCACATACAATACCTAAAGACTTTAACCTCTCACATGAGCACTTGTATTTGAGTGTAGTAGGAGAAAAAAACATTTTCCATTGAACATATTCTTTTGGATACTTCACAACCGTATACAAATAACAAGATGTCGTTTGCCTAGAATCTACAGTAGTCCATGTGCATGCTCTACAAAGCACGGGTTGATTTAAAAAGAAATATTTCTCTTGTGTATATCTCTCCATCGACTCTCTTAATTAGGGACAATAGGTTTCTAAAAACAGCTTTCTCCATAAACGACCCAAAATATGCCTCAACTTCAGTAAAAACACAATAAAATTAGTTAGGGTAGTTAACATACCTCCCAAATTGTGCATGGAGTCATTCACATCGAGAAGTTGTTCTAATCCAGCAAACAATTTATCTCGTATAGAGCAGTGGCCCATATGTGCCTTTTTTCATATGTTTTTCGAACCCATTTGTGGTCTTGTAGTCCAAAATCAATTTACCATTTTATCCCTATTTTCGCTTGAACTCCCCGACATCATAGTCACCTAACAGAAACTGTTTGAAAATTTCTTCACAAGTTAAGTGTTTCCAACGTTAGTGCAAGCATTTCGTATAAGGTTCCATGCACATAATCTATGATGAGACTCGAGAAAAAACCCTTCTTATTTCATTTTTCATAGCTAAAATCACCATTGAAAATAATTGATGTTGGGACTTTTGCCTCCCATTGCAATCAAAAATTGTTCTAACAATCAAACATATGTTGATTTTGTTTCGTCGGAGACAATTGCACCGCTGAATACAATGATTTGGTTATGGGTGTTCGCACCAGAAAATACAACCAATGGACACATATACTTGTTCCTTTTATAAGTGGCATCAAATGCCAATAGATCGCCCAAAACCACATAATCCCTCTGAGCTCACCATCACACCAAAAATAAATGTGAAAGTCTTCCTTTATTATCAACTTTGTGACTCCAAAACAAAGATTTATCACTAGCACGCATGCCATCAAGGTATTCACATGCAGCTTTCGCATAAATTGATGAAGTTAGACGTTGTCTCTCTTGTTCATTGTACATGTCTCACTTACAAAATCCAACTCTTTCAAATCCATCAGCTTCACATGCAAATAAGCCAAAAGTATGGGTAGTATTCATCCCAACTTGTCCCATGTTGCGCATTTCTTTCTGTGTGCCGATAACATACCCATAAAATTGGTCATCCAACAATTTATGGTTATGTGCATCACGCAAAAAATTTCATGTACCAACGTCCACTTTTTGCTTCAACGTGGACATGACATTTTGCTTCACAACCACATCTTATGCGGGATTTTGATACACATTTTTAACTTGTAGACGCAATAGCTTGTTCTTCTTTCTCTGTGACCTTGTCTGTAACAAACAAAGGTCTGCAGTGTTATTTCACCATTTTTGTCTCTCATAACATTGCTTTTATTTGCAACAAAACCATGGAAACTAGCATACCAATTGTAAAATATGAACGCCACACCAACATCCAAAAAGTGGTATTTCATTAAATCTTCTAGAGTTAATTCTTGGAAAGATAGGGTTGAAATGTCTTCCAAACAATTCACAGCAGTTGCCTTGTCAAAACTACACCTACCTACACCTTCGTTTTGTACTTTCATGTGTACCTTCATCTATGATAGGATCTTCACTTTCATATCCAACATCATCTTGTTCAAAACTCATCATCCGACAACAAAAGATTTTTCCAATCCCTAAATAAAAATCAGCTAATGATCATTTTTTAACATAATCTAATATCTAACATAATAAACATAATAACATACACACCTGTGTCGAATCAGATTTATCCATATTTGATCCGGATTAAACGTTCACCATTCTTTTGGTTTCAGGAACTTATAACTCCTTCGCAATTAGGTATGTTTCATAGAGTCAATCAATTACTCAAATTTTTTTTATAATTAAGAATTTATTAGCAAAGGTCCAGAATGGACAGAGCACCTTACTTTATTTAATACAATCAAGAAGTCACTTGGAACTCCTCCACACCAAAATATCTCAAGATTAACCAAAATTACTACAAGCCTTACACCAAAAATATTAAAAAAAATTCACAATTGCATACTACAAGGTTAGAGCAACTATGTACCAACACAAATACAAATACAACTCAAGCCTTCCACCTATTTATATATTATTTGGACCAATTTAATTATAGTCGTAGATATATTATTAAATAATTTGAATGGTAAAGATGAAATTATACACTTCACAATATTACAGTGTACTATCTACGCTCAATCTATTTTTGTTCTTTTTTTCACACTTTCTCTTTTTCCATTTTTCTACATTTTGTCCCATTAAGCAAAAGTCACATTATTTGAGAAATAGATTGAACATTGACTAAAATAAACAACCATCACTTTCTCATTGTAGACATCTCGAGAGGTTTAAATTTGTTGAAGTTTTCTATTTTTGAATTTTGTTGAATTGGGCAGTTTGAAACTGCTTTAAAATTTAATTTTTTATCTAAACTAAATAATTATATTGATTATTGAAAGAAAGTTAGCTACAACACAAAGCATTAAAAAAAATAAGAAAACGGTAAAAGTAAAAATAAAAAATGAATTAATAACACTTATCAAGGTAGTTTGTTCCTGTTTCATTGTTTTTTGTTAATGGAATTTTGCTATTGTCATAGGCCCACTGTATGACAAGTCTGAAAAATCTTAATAAAATTATACTTATTTTTGTTTTGAGGGGGCAGAGGTGCAGAATCTAAAGATTTGGTCGTGGTTGCTCACATGCGAATCTGGTCGATTCAGACTTGGAAAAGAAGAGGGGGGTGTGAACATTAAAAGCATAATCAAAAACTAAAGCTCTTAAATTTGGAGCTATCGATCTCAAAAATATCTAAAGAGAAAAAAAACACACAAATAGAGTAGCAATCATCTTTGTTAAGAAAGTACCAAATCGATACTCTATTTGAACAAATTTTCAAAAATAAAAATTGAAGAATTAACCACAATATCATACCTTTCTTCTTGATCTATGTTCCTGCATTCAAATTCTCCATTTTCGATTCAACGCATTTGAAATGGGGATCAAAAGAAATTTTCATAAATGAATTTTGTAGTTTGAATCCTTTCACTTGCAAATTTTCTTCAATGAAAATCAAAGCTAACTCAAGTTTATCTTTTCTTAGAGCTTTGTAGAGGAAAATCTAAGATTAGAAGAATCCACTTTTTTTCTATTCATCCTACTGGATTTCGATAATGATGCGAAAGAAACCAATTTATTATTTTTTTTTTGAATAAATAAACCAATTCCTTATATCATCCTGTGTTTGGAATAAATTCAACAAGCTATTTCATCTATCAATTATTATCTATTTAATTTAGTAAAATTTTAAGTATAATTTATAATTTTAATAAGTTTTTAAGGAACTATTAAAATTTCATATATATTGTGGAGGAATGTATAAATAATGAAGATAATTTGAATAAAACCCTCATATAGGTATAAAATTAATGGGTCCAGCATGAATCCAAAATATATAAGAGTCCAAGCTAAATGGACCCTGACCTGAGACCATTCATGGTGGAATCAAACATAATTACTTGAAATACAATGACCATAAATATGAACAAAACAACAAGACACATTTTCCAACAAACTAGCAAAAACACCAATGGAAGAACATCACTCTCATAGACGATTACCAACACGACGAAAGAATTTCAAAGCCAACAAAAGAACAAAATCAAACTCTCATAGAAGCAAATATATACATAGTTCACATTCACACAATAAATAAAGGTATAAGCTTAACAGGAATCAAAAAAGAACCTAAAACGATTGTAAAGGCTGATAGCGCGACCAACAAATTTGTCTCAACAGATAGAAATTATAGAGTAGTAATGTGTCTCAATATATTACAATAAGATTGATGGTTAATATTTTTTCCAAAAACAAAAGCAGTTGTTATATTATTCTATAAATTATGATGCATAAAAATGTTATCATACTCAATATCGTAATCTTAATCTTTCAAATGTTTAAAATATTATAATGATTTTATTTTTCAAATGGTATTCAATAATCGAGATCGTGTAACTATCAGGTTTTTACATAAATTTCATGATGTTTGTAATATTATAGTTATTAAGTCATTGCAGATCCATGAGTTTAAGTTTTTTAATACAAAAATAATCCTTCATATGTATTATAGTATTCAACTATTTATATTAAATGGTTTAATTGTTTAATCTATATATAAATAATGAATCTTTAAAGTCGATTGATAAACTTAATATGTGTAGTGTGCATATCGTGTAACCATATGATTTTATCACAATATTTTCTCTATGAATAACTTGTATTTTTAACAAAATTACATTCAATTTATATTTTATTGTCAATTTTTTTCAACGCACACAATATTATTTACAAATTAGCTTCTCTATATTTTTCAAAGTATTTTAAATATCTTTACTAGTTCAAACTCATCAATACCTTATATCCTCTTTTTAGTAAACTTTTGCTAAAATATTTCTCAATAGAGTCAATAATATATATTAATTAAAATAAGAGAGAAAATAATATTACATATAATATAAATATATTAGACAAATAAATAGAAAAAATATTGATCGCTTGACATAGCTTGCGCAGTAAAATTTTTTTGAATTGATAATCTCACCCACGGTGAGCATATAATATGAGAGAGAGATAGATAAAACAGTGATGATCTATATGTAAAAAGACAGAGACTACAAATTTAAAATTTAATTGAATATTTTACATCCAATTCTTCATATGACAATATATTTTTTGTGTTTTTTAGTTTGAATACTTTAATTTTTTTTTAACTCTATTTAAAAAAATAGATAAATTATTTTTCTAAACAACTTTTATATTAATTGTTTAGAATGCTCTTGCATATTATGGTACAAAGTGAACCTTCAAATTTATTTTGTGAACCTTTTTGTATAATCTATCTTATTGATTGTAGTTCACATATGTAACGATTTCAAGTTTTTTAAATATTTCACCATTGAGGTTGAACAATTAATGTTTTAAGAAAATTCTAAAGTTTTTCTAAAAGTATGGTGTAAGAAGAGGATCATTTAGTAAAACGAAGACTTAATAAAGGATGAGATATAGAACTGGTTTTTTCTAGAGGGTTCCTAAAACATTTTGGACAAAGCAGATTTGCGTTGGGGGAGAAAGGTTTTTTAACAAAAATGATGATTTATGAAAAATATGGAAATGAAATAAATCTAAATAAGCATAGAAAAGAAATTATAAAGAAAAACATAGGTTTTAACGAATGTCAAAGAAAAATTTCAAAAATAGACACACAAGCGATATGACCAAGGACTGAACAAACACAGATTCACAACAAAAAGGACTACATAGGACACACAACAGATAGAGTAAACAAACAAAACAAAAACTATTCAAACCAAGTTGGTTTTATTACTTAGAGTTATTGATGCTAACAAACTATTTTATGAGAACAAATATATTTAACTTCCACATTGTATGAAGGAAGATTCGTGTTTTATAGACAATCTAAATAAGATTTGATTGATTTATATTGAAGAAAATCTTTGACAAGTTGAAAGAAGATATCGTCAGATTTGAAGAAGATATGATCAACTCTTATCAATAATAAAATATGAATTACTTATAAGGAAGATTTGATAAATTTATCTACAAGAATATATGAATTATTTACAAAGAAGATTTGATCAATATTTATCACAAGAAGATGTGGGAATTATTTACATGAAGATTTGACCAAGATTTATCTACAAGAGATATGAATTATTTATAAGAAGATTTTGATCAAGATTGATCACAAGAGATATGAATTATTTACAAGAAGATATGATTAAGAATTGTTTACAAAGAAGAAATACTCACAAGAAGATACATTTATTATTGTGCCAAAGATATAATTCAAATTTTGGCAAAAGAACAAAATACACTGAATCTGGACTTAGTCATATTCCTACTTGTGAAAGTTCAAGAACCGGTCAACACTATGTTCCCGCACATATCAAAGAAAGCAATAGGAAGTTAAGTTTTATTTGAAGAATTTACGAAAGCAATCTAACAACAATACGAACAGTGTCAATCTGAAGAATTTACAAACTCAATCTGAACAAAACCTCTATGAGGACAATATCAATCTAAAGAATTTATAAAACTAATCTGAACAAATACGACATAATCAATCTGGAGAATTTAAAAAACTCAATCTGAACATAATCAATCTAGAAGAACTGGTCAGATTATATTCAGAAATAAAGAATTGGCTAAAGAAGATATTATCAAAAAGCATCTTGTTTCTTGATTATATTGTTGAATAAGATCGTTGTGTTACCAAGCTAGAATGAAGATTACAATTCAGAATTAAATAAGGAGTAAATTGTACAGCCCCTAATTTTATCTTATCAAGTAGATTATACTTAAGGCTAAGAATAATAAGAATTACCAAAAAAAATCAAAAAGAGTAGAAGAACTCAACCTCAAAATTCAAAATTCACCCTTTACGAGTTCTAAGAGAAAAAACACTTGTTCGAAATAAGAAAGCTATTTTCTGAGAGTTATTTTTAGAGTGTGGATAGTCATTGTTATAATCAGATTTTTAGAGAGCTGAACTACTCAAATTCCAAATCTTATGTAATTCAAACTACTGATAGTAGGAGTGTCTAGTGTAGCCATCAATCAACTGAGACTGTGGGTTGTCTAGATTATGGACGAAGACTGTATAACTCAAATAGAGTCCAAGGTGTGTGTGATTCGCCATCATATTGTTAGTATGGGGTTGTCAAGCTGTTTGTATAATGTCAGTGTTGAATTGAGTGATTAAACGTCCTTATAGTGAGGGAACTGGATGTGATACCACACCCCGTTTTTCAAAGCGAGGGTATATTTTTTTTATAAAATGTAATAAGAAACGACATCATATAGAAATAAATCAGGAGAATATGGCATTCTCGATAAATTAATGAGTGTCATTATAATTTACGCAGCGGATGTTAATGTGTCTCTAATGATTATGAAAGTCAAGTATCATGCTCTGTTACATAAACATCAATATGGTACATGACGAAGCCCATTACAAAAGAAGATGATGTGTCATAACTGATATATTTGTATAAGTACAGTTTTCCCAAACACTAAAATACTACCAAACCTCAAAAAGAAGGAACCCCTAGTCCACTATACATCATCCTAATCTGATCATCCTGCCAAAAAGACTAATACAACCCCGAGTAATCTCACGCGCCCCGTGACGATCCTCCTAACACAACAGCAGTCAACGTTGCGCCATCAAATCCATCCCTGTCCGTAGGGTACGAACCCGAGTAGGGCCGTCCTGACTCTTCATCTGAGGGCCCAAAGCCCAGATTTCCCACAATAGTGTTAAAGGGTCACCAACCAGAAAAATAACAGTTAACATAGCAGTTAAGTTTTTGATATGCTCAAAAAACTTTTTAACTAAGCATGCACCTGCTTAATAACAGGATTTTCAATGTGCTCGAAAGTTACAGTACCATTACAAATTGCACCGGATTTGAAATGTTAAGGTAAAATGCTTAGATATTCTTCGATCTCCTAATGTAACTTTCATGATAAAACTCAGGACAGGGATAGATTCATTATGAAGCAATTTAACATGTACATGATGGAAAATGTATGATTGTGTATCACTGATTTACCGAAATCGATGACTTGGTGAAGTTTTTTAATGCAAACCTCAGATATTCTGGGCTATGGCATTATGTGAATTCAACTCATTTTCGATTTCATGAGATAATATACAGAAAAAATTTGATTATTGTGGTGGCCTGAGGCCTTGGTTCGAGCCAATCGATTTCCTAATCGATTTGGTGAGGGATTCTTAATGAAACAGAATCCTGGGCTGAATTCAATCGATTGGTAAATCGATTGATTGGTTCCTGAGCCCCTGACTTAAGGCCTAATCGATTGAGCAATCGATTTCTTAACTGATTCCTTTGAAAAATTGATTTCGAAATCGATTGGCTAATCGATTTGTGAATTGGCCAAGTCCCTGTTTACCCATCCAATCGACTGGGAAATCGATTTCCCTGATCAGTTTTCCAAAAATTCATGAATTAACCTAAGTCATTCCTAATCAAGTTCACCACTTAACACTTAGCAATTTCTACGCGATTACCACGGCAATTGGGATCTCGATAGCCATCATACTTACACACAAAAATCAACACATAACACTTAGCAATTTCAACGCAATTAACACGATAAATCAAATTCAAATCACTCAATCATAAAACTCAATCAAACACGACTCGTGTGCCAAGCACCCTAATGCAATGCGTATATGCCAAAATGCATGGACTCGGAATTCCAAACCAAAACCCTCCTCGAAGGGCCGTAAATCATAAACGTACCACCTATCACAGGCCAGTACCCATTACCGAGGTGCCACCTATCACGGGTCAGCACAATTCACCAAAAATGTAAATCGTAAATGTACCACCTATCACGGGTCAGTACAGTTTACCAATGTGTCACCTATCAC
>PGTU02007993.1:0-12485 GCA_002896215.2 Cicer echinospermum
AAAAAGATATAAGTATTACAACTAAATAAGATAAAAAAACATATAATATAATTTTGCCTATATTTAAAAATAGAGGTTTACATTGGACCATTTTTATGGACTAATAGTTAAAAATCATCGAAAATTTTAATGACAATCGACAATATTATTCAGAAATAATAGGTCATGACTCTACTCGATTTTATAAATAAGATGATGACGGGTCGATGCCGACCTTCTCAGGAGTGTGTAGGGGCCACAACATCCCCTATTTTTTTTATTAGAATCTTTTTTTATTTTAATAATTAATAATGAAAATTATTAAAATAACATTGATAATTTATTAAAAAATCCCTAAACCGGTTTGGAGAAACTCGCATCGCCTCTCTCCTCTCCGCCCCTCCCCCTCAATTCTCTCAATTCTCTGCTCAGATTGCTCTCCTTCTCTTTTCTTGAACTCTCCCTCTAAGTCGCATCAATCAGCCAACAATGTTGCTTCTTGGTCTTGATCCTCAAACTGGCTCAATCTTTTTCAAGTTCTTACTTTTTTCCTCTTGTACTTAAGTAAATTTTTTTCCGATGAATAGAGTACAAAACAAATGTCAATGGTTTTTGTCAATAATAATATTCTTCTTATCTTTAACATAATGTAAACGAAATTATTCAATGGTTCTTAAATCACAATCAAGTCGTTGATATCATATCAGTAATTACGCGATTGAAGAGATAAACGAGAAATAAGATAGACATTTATTAGAATTTATACTGATCAAATATAATAAAATTAATACAACTAGCTCTATATACATATAAACTATCTATTATCGAATGATAAACTAACTAATATCGAACAAACAAACTCTAACACCCTAATTAGCAACCCAACTACTAGTAAGTCTACTACCTATAAACAAACTATAACAATTTTTTTTACAATGTTAACCGTTGATATATGATTTTGTGTGATATTATTTGTTAATTGTGAATTATTTTAGTTAATTCGTGGACTGTTTTAATTAATTTGTGTATTTTTTTAGGAGTGACACAATGTTTAAACAAAAAAAATTGATGCATTTTTTAAGAAATTTTTTTTCGACAAAGATGAAAATTGCAAAGCTTTAACATCAACACTTGAAAAACATCTTTCCAATGATCAAACAGTTCAACTAGATAAGCAAAAACCTTGTAAGATTCAAAAAATTACCATCGATACATTTGATGTCAATTTTTAGAACGTGACCCCGAAAAACGTCTTCAAATTGGGGAATATGATTCAGTGAATCAAAGAGATGAAGTTCAAAGAGTTTATCTTAATTGGGGTCCCTGTCAATGTGTAGTTGAAAAATAAAACATCCAAGACGATTTCAAGCATCCTAGTTCAAAATGTTCCCTTCATGGCTAGAGTACTCCCCGACTAATGATGTTGCTTATTGTTTGTTTTGTTACTTTTTTCAGTAAAAAAACCAAGTGAGAACCCTACAATTGACGTTTTCACTAGAAAATGATTTAAAGCATGGAGAAAGGTCAATGCTAGAAAAAATTGTGCTATTCTTAAACATATTGGAGAGAGTCGTTGTTCGTTTTACAATAATGCAATGAAAGCATGTCAAGATTTCAACTTTGTTGGAGATTGATGAACTTGAAAATGATAGTGGATAAAATGATAGTGGAACTCACATTTTTCTTCTGTTTGTAGTATGATTAATTGTCATAATTTAATTTGTGCAGTTCTTCAAAATATTAGAAGAAATGGAACATGTTATTCTACACGTGGTAATGCTAGTGTTGCTCATAAGCTTATGAAATCATTTGAATTCATACTAATTTTGCACATGATGAAAGAGATTATGAGAATTACAAATCATCTTTGTCAAGTTTCACAACAGAAATATCAACATATACTTAATGCTATACAATTAGTCAACAATACAAAAACATTAATTCAAAAGTTGAGAGATGATGGTTGGAATGATTTATTGAAAACTGTTATATGATTTTGTGAGCAACATGATATTGATTCCCCCAATTGTAATGCTATTTATATAGAACGTAAAGGACACGCTCGCCATCAACATGAATACATCACAATGGGTTGTGAATCTCTTTTGTGTTACAATTGATCAACAATTGCAGAAATTGAATCACAAATTTTGTGTGCAAACAATGGAGCTTTTTAGTCTAAGCAGTAGTTTGGTTCCTAAAGATATTTACATAACATTTGATATGGATAATATATGTGCTCTTGTAAATAAATTTTATCCTCTAGACTTTAATTATCAAGAGAAAATTAATTTGAGAGTTCAATTGAAACACTTTATTCTTGATATTGTTAGTCATCCAAATTTAATAACTTGTCGACTATGTCTGAATCGTGTGAAGGTTTTTTTTTTTTATTTTTTATAAAAAAAATAGGGAAGACGAATACATATTATTTTATTGATCGACTAATCCTGTCTTATCTCAACTCTTCTTATTTCTACAGCTACTACAGAAATATCATTTTCAGCAATAAATATTATCAAGATAAGACTGTGTAACAAGATCGATGATGAATTTTTTGCTGACAATATGATGTTTTATATTGAAAAAGAAATAACTGACAACTTTACTTCTGATTCAATTATCGATGATTTCAAGACTTTAGGATAACAAATGGCTAAATGTTGCTTTTCACATATTATATTTTTATTTTGTATTGATGTTATGTTGATTCTTTGATAAAATTATATGATTTTTTTATGAATTTTAATTATTAATATTTTTAGTTAATATTTTATTATTCTCTCAATATTTCATAAAATCCGTCATTAATTAGCTCTGATGTTAATTTCAATATCTATATATATATTATTTTTTTTCTTTATTTTATCTTTATTGATAAGATAATTTAAACTAACTATTTCGAATAAAAATAATGAGAATCATTAACATTTATTACTCTAATGTGAATCATGTTAGAAATTTGGAAAATCCAATCTCAATTACACAACTATTTATATCTATTATTGATATCTAGACTATCAATACAAATATTTGAGCCACATAAATGTGAGTCCTTACCGGTAAGTTCTTTTGATAATATAATCATCATGGTCATGTATTGTAATATAACTATATTTGATATCATTAATCTTTGATTACTCATGTCACACACAGCTAGATTGGCGTTCAGCAAACAGCAACAATAGTCCTCGACACTAACATGTCGAAGTAGCTTGCGTCACATCTCGCGCATGGTGCTTTATGTTCATGGCTCGTCCATCTCTTTCTTCGCCGTGGATACACCGTTCACGCATCCGGTTCAATCTCAGTTCCTTTCATTTCACACTCTCATCCCTTCCCAATTCACTACAGCACTTCTAAATTCTATTACAACTCACTTCCCTTTCTTCTCAGACGACTGAAACGAAACCAATTAGCATCTAGAAGCTCTCGAAGGAGCACAACTCATCTCGTCTCTTCCAGATCGACCTCCTCAACTACGACACTATCCTCGCCGCTATCCACGTATGCATCCGCTTTTTCCATCTCGCTTCACCTTGTATTGTCGATCAAGTTCATGATCCTCAGGTATTATTATTATATACAATATTAATCACACCAACACCAGTTAATTAGATTAATTAATTAGTCTAATTAACAACTAACTAATTAGTCTAACTAACTTGTGGTACTAATGTATTTAATTCTCTTTATAAATTCCAACTTTTGAACTCCATTTTGGTTTTGAAGCTATTTGGTTCCTTATTGTAGAAGGAGCTTTTAGACCCGGCAATTAAAGGGACCTTAAACGTGCTTAATGCGGCTAAGGAAGTTGGGGTGAAACGCGTGGTTGTCACTTCCTCTATCTCTGCGATTACTCCTAGCCCTAATTGGCCTTCTGATGTTGTCAAGAGAGAGGATTGTTGGACTGATATTGAATATTGCAAGGATAAGGAGGTTTCTTCACAATTTTCCTTCTCTTTTTTTCTTCTTTATGTGTTTTTGGTTCAACATTTTTGCATTTTCATCTAAGAAGCATGAATACTGACACCAAACATGACACTGACACGTCGACACCGGTAATAATTTGAGAGGATGAAATATTTGAATGTAATCAATGTATCTGACACTGACACATGTAGGACACTGCGACACGCCTTCGATGAGAAGTGTATGTGTTATAGAAGTTTTGATTGAATTGATTTGTAAAATTGATATTTTGTTAAAAGTGAGTTTAAGTTAAAGTGATGTAAGTTAGGATATAAAAGTTAGTTGAATAGTAAATTTGAGTGGAAAAATCATGTTTAGATGCAAAACGCAAAAGCTACATACAATCATGATTCATGTTAGAATGAATTCTAGGCAAAATCAATTCTAACCGAGAAACTCCAAATCCAAATATACCAAAATCAATGATTTTAGTGTTTAGAATCACTTCATTACTAAAGTCATAGAGATCTAGTTTCACTGTTGTAATTGCATCACACAATTACACGCAACAAATAATGTCAACTATTTATTTGAAATCAGATGACTTAGATTACGCCTTTACCAAATTAATTTCAAATAATACTCCATCCAGAAGAATTATAAGAAAAAAGAGTATTTGAAAATTTGACGTATGAGATCTAAAATTTAAACCAAATACATCAACTTCTCATAAACATTTTTTTTTTATATTTCATTTCGAAGGAAGTATCTATCATTGATTGAGAGGATAAGTACGTCATACAGTTACAAAAGATAATATGATTCCATGTTTTTGAGGTATAGAGACATATATTTCTAAAGCTAGTGATATAAGTAAACATTTATACATTTAAAACTTAGTAATGGAATGTTTTTATTTCTTTTGAAAAATGGAGATGTTCTTTACTTGTGTATGTCTAACAATGACTTTGGCTGTTTTGAAGTAGTTGTGGTATCCATTGTCTAAGACATCGGCTGAGATAGCTGCTTGGAATTTTTCCAATGAAAATGGTTTGGATGTTGTTGTGGTGAATCCTGGTACTGTGATGGGCCCTGTTATTCCACCAAGGCTTAATGCAAGCATGCTCATGCTTCTCCGACTGCTTCAAGGTGACATAGACTCTATTTTTTTAAAAGCTTCTCAAGAAACTTAAAAAACATATTAAAAACTTGCAATAAGTACAAATCATTTTAAGCAACAGCTTACATTATATAAGTTCAAAAACATTTTCTTCATGCCAATTGTTTTTTATAACCTCTTTTGTTAAACTTTTTCAAGTATTTACACCATTACTAATGTTGAACTTATATGTTAAATAATCTCATTTTATAACTTTTAGGGGTTACTAAGATTTGTGATTTTGTCTCTATTCTGCTGAAGGTTGCACTGAAACATATGAAGACTTTTTCATGGGGTTGGTCCACTTCAAAGATGTAGCGTTGGCACACATTTTGGTGTATGAGAACAAAGAAGCAACTGGTAGACATTTGTGTGTGGAAACTATCTCTCACTATGGTGACTTTGTGGCAAAAGTTGCTGAACTTTATCCAGAATATAATGTGCCTAAGTAAGTAAGCCACATAATTGCAACTAATGAATAATAGTACTGGTTATTGGTTCTTGAATGAGCTGTTGAAGAAGCTTTTCGTTTATTGTTTTTATTAGTATTAGAAAATATTGCATTAATCAATTATTTGTTTGTTTTATGTAAACGTCAATCTACTTGGTTTATCTGTTGAGCAACGGTTTTCATTCATGCACCAACTAATCAAATCTATTATGCCATAAACTATAAGGTGGTTGTTATGAAAATTATAAAATTTACTCTATATAGTTTTTTTTTTTGGATAAACCAATGTATCATTTGTGCGCAACAGAGACTAATCACTCGAGTTCACTAAGATCAATTTAAGGGGTTGACCTCTCCCAACATATGCTTTCCCATATGCACGAGGCAGAGATTGAATCTCTGACCAAATGTCCCAAGGACCCAAATATCTACCACTTATGCCGTACTCTATATGGCTTTTTGTTGTAATAGAAATAGTGTATGTCGTACATGTTTTGTTTCCTTCTCAAACATGCAAAAAGAGGAAGCTATTTTAGAGTAGGATTAGGATTTGACTGAACATGTCTGTTTAGACTGACTTGTGTGTGGTCAGAAATTTTTGCGCGTGGTCTTTCTGCTTGTTGTGATGCTGGCTGTTTTTTTGTTTAATTTGTGCTGGTATAAACTTTTCAAGGCTTCTTAATGTGATTGTAATTCACAACAATATATCGGTTGATGTAGCCCAATTTTGCTCATATTGTGCGCATTGTTCCCTTTATTTATAGGATACCACGAGATACTCAACCAGGATTGTTAAGAGCGAGGAATGGGATCAAAGCACTGATGGATTTAGGATTGGAATTCATTCCAATGGAGCAAATATCAAGGGATGCTGTAGAGAGTTTGAAGAACAAAGGATTCATTTCTGAACATGATGTTGAGTAGATTAATGAGTACTAGTGTTATCGCATGAGTTGAGTCTGTAATCTGTATTTTCATCTTATATGCAAAATGTCTCTAACTTGAATAAAAAAACATGCTGGAAGTAATAATATGGAGATATTAAGGACTTGCAATTATCATCATGTGCATTTTCAATATTTTCTTGAACATTTCTTTTTGCATCAAGATGCTTGGAAATCAATAATTAATAATATTTATCTTCAATATGGTGAGATTCGAATAAACATACAAATCATTTTACTCTATCGGTATGGGTTATACTTAGGAATCACAATCACTCTAGAACTTCTTGCAACAATGTATTCAAGGCAACACATCTAGACATATTCTTATGTAGAAGATCATTCTGAAAGTGTGCTCCCACTTGCTCTGAATGCACATTCATTGTGCATCCCACTACCGACTGAAATTAAGGTTTTTTCGTGCGAATTTGTATGTTTTGTATGATACTTAATTTACTATAGGTTATTGTGGATTATTTACTCTTTCATTGATAATGGTACAATGACACTTGTGTTCGTTCGTCTTACTTGAAAACGCTAGCAAGTTAAGTTTTGTTTGCATGTACATGTATTTTTGTAAACAACCAGCTGCGAACGTGCCAGTTCATTTTTGTGGAAATTAAAAATACAGACTTTATATAAATAAATTTTAATTATATATAGAAAATAGTAGATCATCTATAACTATGAATTATCTATAAATTATTGATTTGTGACCTAGAAAATAGTAAGAAATTTTAATTACAAGGATTCAAACCAAACCAGATAATTTTTTTGACATTAAACAAACAAATATTAGAATTATAATTGAGAATAATTTTATTTACATGGAAAAAAGATATTTCAGTATTTTTAGTTTCTGTTGACTATACACTACTTTAATTGAAAAGCTACTATAATTCTCGGTTGAAACAGATGGTAAATTAAGATATTTGACTTAATAAATCTAATAATATTTACTTCTAAGGATATTATAACAAAATTTAATAAGGTAATTATTCATTAAACAACATAAGAAATATCTTTTCAATAGATGAAATACACAACTTCCATAAACAACTTATTTTCTCAAACTTGTAAAACAATGCCTATAAAACTCATTAATATTACCAAGTTTAATTCACGATACTTTGACACATGTATTTGTTCTTCATATTTTAGTTAAATTTGAATATTTATACAAATAATAATACATAATCAGTTATTAATCATATTGAATAGTTTCACTTCAATTGTGATAAAATTTTATGGAAAAATACTAGAAGTCAAATTATAAATTGGAGGATCGAAATCTCCTAATAACAAATATAAATTTTTGTTTAGACGATGATGCTAGAACAAAGTGAGTCCTCATTCTCCAATTATTGATTTGAGTGTGAAATAAAAAAAACAAGTGGCGCTGAGAGTGAGTAGTTAAGACTAAGAAAAGCATAGTAAATAGAAATGGCAGGGCGCAAACATCATCATTTACACTCATACTCTCCCTCGTCCGCGAAGAAACCGCTCTCTCATAGTCTTCTTTCTCCTCCTCCTCCTACCGCCGCTCCAAGACCCGCATCGACGCCCCGACCGCCAATCCAATCCCTCCTCCTCGACAACAGCGTCTCGCCTCCACACATCTCGCCCTAAACAAGACCTATCCGCCATCAACAGGAGCGTCCGTCAGCTCTCCGCGCCGCTGCGATGTTAATAGCCGACGAGACGCAGAATGCGTCGGATCTATGAGAAGTTCGCTCAAGATGTGACGCTGAACAGTACGCGCCGGTCGCTGCGATGAGGTCGGAGCTCGATCTAGGTGCGGGCGGATGTACGTGGAACTCGCAGCCGCACGGAAGGAGCTCGCGTCTCATTTTGCAGTCCGTTCAGATGACCTCGCTTTGGCTCGTAATGATTCGAAACCTTTGCCGGCTAATCAAGCTGATATTGAGGCCTTGCGCCATGAGATTCGAACTAGGAAGGTAAATTTTTCGCTGCGTGCCAATAATTAATATTCTGCTTCTTATTTTTATTTTTCATTCATTCCGGTACTTGGTACTTGAATGTGCACACATTGTCACAAATAGTCTTTTTATTTTTATATGCGAATGTAGTGGTTAATATAAATGTTGAGCGGGAGCGGGAAATGTTAGTGTTAAAGATTGAAACCTCCTTAACCCAGCCAACAGCTGACCAAATGCGTTGGACGTCTAACCTATACTTTAGTTGTGTGAGTTAATTATAGTAGAATTTTAGGCAAATCTTTCTAAATAAAATAAAAAGATTGAACCTTGTACCTCCTGCATGTAACTTCCTTTGAAACTATCAAATTAACAAAAAATTACTTTAAACGCAGTTTGTTAGTTTGGTCATGCGAATGTTAGTCATTTGATTGGTAAAAATACTAATAAGACACTTGTTTTTGTTTCACCAATTTTGATAAATTAGAGACTATAAGTGACGGTACCTCACATATTTAGGAAGAGTGTGATGATAATCATTGTTTTGATGACTTGTTGTTATTAATTGTATCATGTGTGCGTGAACTTCTCTAATCTCAAATAGATGTATTAATTTTGGGTTTTGTTTCTGAATGTGACTGAGAAATTTGCTCTTATAGTGTTGTGATGTGAGACAATTATTCCTTTTTTCTGTTGTCGTTGGTGGCAATTGTACATGTGGAAATATTGAGTTTCAAAACAAGGGTTTAGATCTAGATGAACAATATTTGAAGCTTTTAGATGATTGATTGTTGATGAGTTTGTTTTGTTTTTTGGACAATTTACCACCAGCTTTGAGGCTTTAGATATAGAGGAACAATTATTTTGAAGCATTTAGTATAGAAAAAAAATACTTATATCGTTTTAGTCTGGTAGTCTATAGGATTGATAAATTTTGGAACAATTACTGTTGAGTGTGCTACAGACTAAACAGTATAAGTATTTTTTATGTAATTTTCATAATCAAATAGTTAGTTCACAACCTTGCTCATGATACTAACTGGATAAAGCGTGGTTGTTATTGTTGTCTTGTATCAGACAATCAAGATATAATACTTAGATAGCTTACTAATTGCTATGCATTTAATTTTAGTAACTTCAAAAGGGGCTTGCAGCGTTAGTTGATACATGCTAAACTAGTGTGTCGATTTGCGGATATCGGGAAGCAGTGATTTTGTCAAATTCCATCGCTACAGTACTAAATAGTTTATTGCTGAATAGTAGCGATTTTGTTCAAATTTCACAACAATATAGCCACTATTTACAACATTGGTGATGAGTTATCTTTTTATAATAAAATTAAACAATAAATTGAATATATATTAGAAATTTTTTTGATTCTTGGGTTACCATACAAGATGGCGCACAGTAAGATGGTCCTTTTGGCATTGAGGATAAATATACTAGACCTTATTAAATCACACACTTGGTTCTGGGAATCAGAAGTATAAGCTGATGATTCCCTCTTACCTTTTTCATGCTGGTGTGAAGTCTATATTTTGTATTCTTCAATATTGTTAAGTAAGTTTGGCTGGGTTTTTCTGGGTTGAATATTCTGCAATTAGGATACTGGGTGTTTTTTTTTGTAGTTTGGATGGTTTGTAATCTGAGTGGTCATCAAATTGCAGGTGATTTTGGCCAAGTAATTCTTCAGTAATCCTTAATGTTGCTGAATGTTAACAATTGATTATTGAACAGTGAATAATGTAGGATTAGAAACCAAATGTCGGAATGTGTAAAGACAGAGGTTGATGCCGTATCTGCTATGGGAAAGATGGTAGAATATCACATTAGAGTGATTGGGTCCGTGTGTGGAGAATGACATACATAATTCTGGAGAAGGAGTAGATCAAATGGAGGTTGGTTGAATAGTTAGAGGGAGACAATAAAAACTATAGACTAAATTATTAAGAAGGATTTAAACTTAATGGTTTAATTCATTAGACATGATTTATGGTAAGACATTATGACATCCATTGAGTGATTATTGTATAGTCAATTCCACCAGTGGAATAGGACTAGTGTTGTCTTGTTTCGTTTACAATGTTTAGAGGCATGGCTGAGTTCTTGATTCAATTACTTACAACTGTCAATCTTATTCACTTTGTCTTATTTTAATCCTATCAAATTATGAAAACTATCTCGGTTATTTCCCGCTCTTCAATGAAGAACTATTAACCTGATATTCTGTGTATCAAGTTACAAACTTATTGGGTCAATTTTTGTAAGCAAGTCTGATTTATATCTCACATTTTTCTTTGTTTGCTCTGATTTCTAATATTGAATCCTGCACTCAGTTCTGTTGCTTATCAAACTCTAACCAAAACATATTTAATTTGTAACATCTAGATTTGTAAATAAATGCGCACTCCCTATTGATCCCGGCTACCAAATAATATCCTACTGTGTTTTCTTCTATCCTAGTCAATGCTAGGGAAAAAAATCACTGTTGAAACATGGCATTGTTTACTCGATACTATGCTCTATGTAGATATGCTATGAATTGTAAAGAAACACATGCTAAGAACCTCGAGCACATAACGGGTAATGGACACAATGATATTATGACCCGTGAAGTTGAAAAGTTACGTGCTGAGCTGGCTAATGCAGAAAAGGGAACAAGGGCTGCAATTGTTGCTTCTGCTAACCCAAGTAATTTGACTTTCTTTGTTGTTCACCTTGAAGTGCTTACTTAATAATAGAACAGAAATATAAATAGAGACTTTGGATGCAGATCCTGGATATCCTGCAAATAATCATGATATGGGGTTTGGTGGAATCACATACCCTCCTGATACTTATAGCATGCATCAGGTATGTTGCATCTTACTAATTTTGTTTACTTTTCATGTGAGAAATATAGTCTCAAAATAATTATGTCATCAAATTATACATCTGAAATATTATTTACTTAAACGGGGGAGAAAAGGAAGCAATACTAATTATTCTTGAATGTAGACATTGTTTTTAATTAATGGATGAAAAAAATTGTGATGTTTATTAACATACTTTATCTGAAGTCTAAACTACTAAATGTAGTTATGAGAAGAGACAATAATGGATAAATTTACAAAGTATTACTGCCCAAGTCTCTTATTATAAGCCCTTTTTGTGATTTTCACATATATTAAGAAAAATAGGTAGTGTACTTAATGTATATTTTGTTAAAGATTTTCCAAAAACACCGTTTTGTATATGGATGTGTTGGAAATGATGAAACATAATTGGCATTGATGATGGCTTTAATGTGTGAATTGAAAAATGAGAAGTCCCACATTGGAGGGAACACACTCATTTATGACATTTATAAGGAGTTAGTTTCACAATTGGGTTGGGCCCCAAGGGGAACCGCAATTTTGTGAAGGAGGGAGAACGCAAGCAAACGGACCACCACACGCGCCGCGCCGCCGCCGCCCGCCCGTCCGTCCGGCTCGGCCCGACCCGGCTTGGCTTGGCTTGGTTCGGTTCGGTCCGGGTTGTGGTGTATTATTGTTTTTTAACAGATGGAAATTAATTATTTATTTAATTAATTAATTGCTTGCGATGAGTCACATATTACGAAACTGCCATCCACAAGGTCAAAGTCAATGTTCTGATTCATTCAAACCCTAAACAGACTAGTCTCTTGTGCCTTGCTCAGTCAAAACCCTAATTTGACTTAGCTTCAGATGTTTGCCACGTCAAAACCCTAAAGCTGAGTCCTTCCCACGTTTTTGACTTTTGCCCGGTCAAGGAGCCTTGTCAATCAAGTTTCCTATTTCTGAGGCACTCTCCTAGTGGCCAGTAAATGGACCTCGTGCTCCATGGATCCCCCCTTTTTCTCTGATCCAGTTGCTGAACTCATCTATAAATAGAGAGCTCACCTCACTTGGAAAAGCACACCAAAAGCTCTCCACATCTGAGGCTTTTCTCACTTCTCCCCCTTATATTCTTCTTCTTCTTCTTCTTTTCTTGAGTAGCCTCCGTGCTATATTTGAGTAGCCTCCGTGCTATATTCGAGTGTCAGTCTATCGACTGGCATACAGAGGGTGTAATTCTAGAACGGTTTTCTACAGTGCAGTAGA
>PGTU02008006.1:0-13530 GCA_002896215.2 Cicer echinospermum
TTCACAAACTTTGATTCAAACACGACTCGTGTGCCAGCACCCTAATGAATGCGTAATGCCAAAATGCATGGACTCGGAATTTCCAAACCAAACCCTCCTCGAAGGGCCGTAAATCATAATTGTACCGCCTATCGCAGGCCAAAACAGTCCAATACCGAGGTGCACTATCACGGGTCAGCACGATTTACTAAAATGCGTAAATCATAAACGTACCACCACTGGTCAGTACAGTTACCGAGTGTCACCTATCACGGGTCAACACGATTTACTAAAAGAAAAAGCGGGAATCGTAAACGACCGCCTATCAACAGACCAGTACTGTTTACCTAGGTGCCACCTATCACGGGTCAGCACAATTCACCAAAAATGTAATCGTAAATGTACCACCTATCACGGGTCAGTACAGTTTACCATGGGTGTCACTATCACGGTCAACTCGATCTTCTAATAGTAACTCGTAACGACTACCTATCACGGGTCAGTACTGTTTAACCAAGGTGTCACCTATCACGGGTCACACGAATTACTTTAAATAGTAAATCGTTAAACGTACAACCCTATCACGGGTCAATACAGTTTACCAAGGTGTCACAGAGAGTTACCTATCACGGTCGACACAATTTACCAAATGAAATGCATGAGCATACACAGACTCCATTCACAACAATCGTTAAGCAAATGCAGATATTAAAAGATTCCATTTTTAATACCCATTTTAACTTAAACGACTTTCAAACAACATTAATTAAATAAGTCATTAAGAGATTCCCCGTTCTTAATACCGATTTAACTTAATGATTTTCAAACAAAACGTTAAGCAAACAGTCATATTAAGAGATTCCCCATTCTTAATATACTTTTGACTTAACGATTTTCTCGCAAACATTCAGTAAACGAGTCATTAAGAGATTCCCCATTCTTAATACTCATTTACCGAAACGATTTTCAAAACGATAGTTAAGTAACCGAGACATTAAGAGATTCCCCGTTCTCAACCCCAGTTAACTTAAGCATTTTCCTCAAATACACATTAAGCAAACCGAGGTATTAAAAGATTCCCCATTTTTAATACTCGTTTAACTCTAATGGTTTTCAAATTCCACAGAAACAAATTCAAACATACTTTCACATTCAAACCATAATTCACAACAACCACACCAATTATCAAACATCAAGTACGAACACACCAAATACAACGAACACAAATCACGCAACATAACACCCAGATACATCCAATTTCATTTACCACGAAACATTCATCACTATAAACAAAACCTAACTCTAAGGTTTTTACCCATAACACACTAGTTTCGTTTTTCCCCAAATCGATACATTTAACCCTAACAAATTCCTTCCCACACAACTACAGATAAGTCCCTAATGCAAGCTAGAAGTTTGGAATGAGCCCTTACCTCAAAGTTAGCTTTATCGAGAGTTTCCGGTTCCGCGAGAAATTCCGGTAAAATCTCCGCTCGCAACGCCGCTTCCAAATTAGTGCACTAGCACCGTAGCACGGAGGTGAGCAACTTTCCCTTCTATCTCTTCGAGAAATGAGTTTGGATCTAGGAGAAACGGAGGGGTTTGTGTTTGGATCTCAAAAACCGTATTTCTTTGTTTTCGAATCAAAGAGGAAGAGTGGAGTTGCAAAACCTTGATCTAACTCACACCCGACCTTGGGTCACTAGCTTTGAAGAAAAGGAAGCAACGAAAACGAGAAATGGAGAAGGATGGAATTTTGGTTTCACGGTTGGTTGTCTGAGAAAGGAGATGGAAAATTTGGGATTTTCCTTCCTTTCTATTTCTTTCCTTCCTTTATATACTATTTTCTTTTCCTTTTCCTTCCTTCTAGTTTTCCCTTTCTTTTTCCCTCCAAGCAAACATATATATATATAATAAATATAATTTAACAAATATCTCAAAATCTAGATATTTATTAAATTACCGTTTCACCCGAAACGCCTTAAATTAACCGTAAAGTATTTCCGCAGTTAAATTCAATTTATTTATCGACGAGAAATTCTAATTGGCATCGAAATACCTTTTGATTATAAAACTCCAAAATATTATTAACTTTGGCTTAAAAGCCTCCGAGCCAAAATCCAAAATATACAAAAATACATAAAAGGGTACTTTAAAATTATGGGTCTTACATACACATACTCATGTTTTAAATTCAGTGCAAATATAGTCCCAACCCGATGTCACTATCAGAGCGGGAATTCCCAAATAAAAATACTCAAAATAACATCAACACAATGCATAATAATGAAGGTCTCGAAGGCATGGTGGCTTCCGCCTCTCCTGATGGTATTAGTCATCACCTGCAACTTACAACTCGTCTGCGTCCGTCGCAAACGCCAAACACAAACAACGAGGGGTGAGTATCGAAATTATGTAACAGTATAAAATACACGAGGAGAACACGCAACCAATCAAATTATCACAATCTCAAAACAGTCAAGTGTATAATATCAGCGACTTATCAAATTCATTCATAATAAGACAATCAAAATAATGAAATGCTATGCATGTCCTATACTCTATACTTCATCATTTGATACCATTCTACTCTGAAGTACTTGGTTAGGAGGCCTGATACTATGCCACTACAAGAGTGGACGGACAATTCATGAATGGCCAAGTCCTCATAGATTCCCTCAACTCAACCCGAGACACATATACGCGACAGTCGGGGTACTCTTGTGTTGCACGATAGTTCCCGGCCTTAGGGAATAACCCACTAAATCCACTTAGGAATTCCCCACTAGGTGTACCCCCAAGGTCTATCAGTCTTACCTTACAGTTCGACTGTAGCCCTCCACGATCAGGCTCATTCAGTTGTACTTCCCCGAATCACTAGGTTTGTCAGACCCTCCCTATATGATGACAAAACAATCCTAACTCCAAATCTACAACACATATCTCAGACTTACTCGATCATCACTACTCACTAAGTTTCAGTTTGACTTCACGATATTCGTCATCATATATCTTTATCAGTCAATCACAATAAAATCACAATATTTGGTTTACACTACTCACAATACACAATCCAATTTCATCAATCACATAATAAGGAATTCAATCGGGATACATTCTAGTAATATCATAAATTCAATCAAGTAACAAAACATTCAAGTTCAAATCATTCATACATTAACAATCAACAGAAGGTTTCATAAAATCAGACAACATGCAATCTTAATATAAATAAATTCACGACAATTCTACAAGTTGCTAAATTATATTTTAGTCCTCACTATTACCATCCACATCTTATTAATTAATTATTATTACTCAATAGGGCTCAACTGTACGTAGTAAGCCCCGAATGAACATTTGGGAATTTCAGCATTCCCGTTCATCTCACGTTATTTTATACTCATAAGATCGAACCTCATCTCACCCCTTACCTCGGCTGAAGATTCCGTCCAATGAGTCTGATTTGCTAACGAGTCGTTTCTTTATCGGTCGTCGTCTCTAATAGTCCGCGAGGGAATTATAACCACACAACCACAAAATACAAATGAATTACTTACTATACATAAATGAATAATTAATTAATAAAACACATAATAAATTAATAACGAATAAATAAAGAATGAATAAATAATAAATAAATAAGTAAATGAATAAATAAAATAAATAATAAATAAACGAATAAGTAAATGAATGAATAATAAAATAAATAAATAAGTAAATGAATGAATAAAGAAATAATAATTGGATAAGTAAATAAGGAAATAAATAAGTAAATACGTTAATAAGTAAATAATTAAATGAATATATAATAAATAAATAATTAAATAAGTAACTGAATAAATAATTGATAATAAATAAATAAGTAAACGAATAAATAGATAATAAAAATAAATAATGAATAAATAAATAAATAGATAATTAAATAATAAAATAAATAATAAATAAGTAAATAAGTAGATGAGTAAATAAATAATAAATAAGTAAACAATTAAATAAATAAGTAAATGAATAAATAAATAGATAAATAAATAAATCAGTAATGAATAAATAAGTAATGAACAAATAAGTAATAAATAATAAGTAAATAAATAAATAAATAAATAAATAAATAAATAAATAAGTAAATACCTTAATAAGTAAATAAATAAATAAAATAAATAAATAAATACGTAACTGAATAAATAACTAAATAATAAAATAAATAATAAATAATTAAATAGGTAAGTGAATAAATAAGTAATAAAATAAATAATAAATAAATAAATCAGTAATGAATAAATAAATAATAAAATAATTAATAAATACGCAAATAAATAAGTAAATAAATAAATAAAAATAATAAATAAATAAATAAATAAATGAATAAATAAATAAGTAAATAATAAATAAATAATGAATAAATAAATAAATAAATACGTAAATGAATGATCTAAATAAATAATAATCTAAATAAATAAATAAATTATCTAAATAAATAAATAATCTAAATAAATAAATAAATTATCTAAATAAATAATTAAATAATAATCTAAATAAATAAATTATCTAAATAAATAATAATTAAATAATAAAATAAATAAATAAATTATCTAAATAAATAATCTAAATAAATAAATTATCTAAATAAATAAATAAATAATTAATTAATTATATAAATAAATTAACTAGATAAATCAATTAATAAATAATCTAAATAAATAAATAATTAAATTAATTAATAAATAAATAAATAAATTATCTACTATTTGTACTAAAACCCAAAAATATATTAGGTATCATCAAAATATAGGAATTAGTATGCTAACCCAAAACAATTTCTAATTTTAATTAAAATAATATATAGAAATATTTAAATAATGAGGGTGTATATCTATAGTCTAATGTTAAAAGTAGGTAAGCAATATGCCCTCTGTAACAAAACTAATAGTACTTATATTATACTTAAATTGATTAATATTGTGGCAACCTTTAATTATAACTAACTAAAATGAAGTTTTTTGGACGTAAAAGTATTGTCAGATGCCTGCTCAGTATTAACATATTTCAGTGAGATCAGAGCTATTATTAAAATACAAAAATTAAAATAAAAGGAACACATGTACAATATTACTGCAATTTTGTATAAAAGTAAAATTATCAGAATTAACACAGAATCACATAATAAGCTGCGGAGGGTACAAAAGGCGTAAGGGTAAGAACGACAACATGAAATATGAAAATATTTTATGAAAGGAAGGGAAGGAAATGCCCCAAACATCTGACTACATAAAATTCGTAACATTAGGAATCAACCACAATATTTCCTAAAATCTATCATTTTCTTTTTGAAACATTTAAAACGAGATCCTCCTTGAATAGATAATTTCTGGCCTAAAATTATTTTATGAATCCCCTTTTTTTTTGTCTGAATTTGCAAGGATATATATATTGTTATTATAATAATTATTGCCTGTCCAAATTTGCAAGGAGAGAAGGAATAACGTACCTTACGTGTTTGGTATTAGAGTTGGAATTGGAATTGGAAATTGGAAATGGAAGTTAGAATTAGAAATGGAAATTGGGATTGGATGGAATTGGAAAGGCGGCTCCCTTATGCTCCAAACCTGATTGGAATGCGGCTTGGTTGGAAGGCTACATATATAATATACTTCATAATAGCCTAGGTTATTATTATTATAATAATAATAATAATAACAATTATTATTATTATAATAATAATAACAATTATTATTATTATTATTATTATTATTATTATTATTATTATTCCATTCTATTAGAGCTAACTCTTGTTTTTATTTTATTTATATCTATACACATATTTATTTATTTTATTTTATTTCTTTTTTTTTTTGTAAGTTAAATATGGTTAATATTAATAATTTAAATCAACTACTAAAGCAAACACACAGACACACCTAAGAATTAGAACACATATTAACACTCATAAAAAAATTAGTATTGTATCATTATACTATTCAAAATAAGGTAATGAGAAATTGGGGTGTTACAGATTCCCTCACTCAACCCGAGACACATATATGTGACAGTCGAGGTAAACGCGTGTTGCATGGTAGCTCCCGAAATTTGGACTGCTACCTCCAAGTCACCTAGGAATTCCCCACCCGAATATCCTCCAAGGTCTAACAATCTTGCCTAAAGCTCAACAGAAGACCGACACAATCAGACTCATTCAGTTGTATTTCGCCGAAATCGCTAGGCTTGTCAGGCCTTACCTATATGACGACAAAATAATTTCCACTTCACAAATTCTCAATATTTATTTTCTCCACTCATTGACCTATGATACTCCATTAAGACCGTCACCTCAAACACAAATTAGAATCACCATTATTTCATCAACTATGGAGTTACTTAAATATTCTCATCACAAATTCACAACATCATTATCAATAATCATATCTCATCAGATAAACTCATCAAAATTTTATAGCATCATTATCATCAATCATAAATCATCACATAAACTTATCACAAATTAACAACATCATTATTATTAATTATACATCATCATAATCACATAAACTTATCAAAATGCATCCACCTTTTATCATCACATTACATAAACACGTCTAATCAAACATAAACATAAAATTCATTTGACATCCAATATCATAATAATATCAAATATCACAAATTTAATAAAAATAAATCAAACATTATAATAATATCAAATACCACACATTTTAACGAAGTTAAATCAATCAACACCTTATAAATATTTCTATTCCACATTTTAATCTCACAATTCCCAAATTATTACATCAATCAATTTATCACTCAAAGGGTGCCCTACGTAGCGAGCCCCGAATGAATCGTTGAGAAATACAGTTTTCTCATTCCTCTAAGATTATATTATACTCATGAATTCAAACACTCTCTCACCTCTTACCTTATTTCGACGCTTTCACACACGAGTACAATTCCACGAGAAAACAATCTTTGTTCTTTGATGTTTTGTCCTTCAATCGATCTAACTCGACAATTTATGGGTAAATGTTGACAATAAATTATGAGAAAATACTCTAAAAAATAAATTTTGAAATTCAGTCAAGGAAAATTACCATAAATCAGGAAACCAATCAGTGGATAATATAACCACTTTTCTCACGATCGTTTTGACGTTGGTTTCACTCAAATCTGTGACACCCCAACATTTTCATATATATTATATATGTTCTTTTAGTAATTTTTCGTAATTTATTATTTAATAAATAATTTATTCTATATGTAAAGAAATTAAATAAAAGTTACCACTCTCTATTTTACTTGAATAATTATAATCTTTTATTTTTATTTAATTGTTTTGGTGTGACAATTACATTAGAACGGTTTATGGCATAATTATTTTCTACATGGACAATTGTGTATTTTGTTTATTTGATTAGTTTCGATGATCATGAAATTGATGTGTTAGATACGTTGACTTTATTTTGTTATGCATGACCTGCAATGATACTTTTATTTTACTTGATTTGTTTTAGTTGATGAAAACATTAATTGAATTATTTAATTAAATTATAATTTATAGAAGTTATGTTATTTATTAGTTTTATTTAGACCAAATAAGTATTTGACCTAGGAGACAGTAGAGTTAGTGAAAATCCTTACTTTTATTTTTATATTTTATTTAATTAATTTAGTGTGACAATAATAAGATAATTATTCCTTTAACGTTTAAATATTTGATGAAGTATATTTATATTAATTAATTAATTGTTCAGATTTTGTTAGCAATTAATTAAAACTAGTAGGAGTATTTCTTTAGAGTGAACAATGATCAAGTCAATGTTGGTCAAAATTTAATCACCTACACTACTACTCTTGATAACTACATTTTATTTTTAATAGCATTTAGTTATAAAACCGTGTGTTTTCTACTTTACCTCTACTCAAATGTGTAACAAGCAAGAATAAGTACATGAATGTCAATTAATGTATAACCGTTGATCATTGAATGATATTATTCCAATTGAATACCTTATTGATGTGTGCAATTAACCTCAATGAGAAAAATTATTCTATTTTTCTAATCAGCTTCACGTCTCCATGTTAGTCTCATACACCTCTTCCTCATAAAATATGATAAAACTTGCAATAGAGTAGAAATGAGTCCTAACCACCTATACCTCACACGTCATTCCCAACATTATATTTTGTGTATCTCAAATATTTTCTAAGTCACTCAAACAACCACCCATATATTCCCTCTCTTTCTTGTGGAAGTTATAAGCTTTCATTCCTTCATCTTTATGAGATTTTTCGAGGGCTATACAGTGTTACGTGGAAGGAAAACGTCCAAGGTAAGAACTTTTCCCCATGCAGAGTTAGGCTAGATATTAAATTAGCTATTCGTAAGATATTGATATGATGTATGGATGTCTCAAAAGAAAAATGTTGATTTTACTTTCGTCGTAACAAAAATTAACTATAATGCCTTGATTGTTTCTTTTGAGTAATACCTCTATCTTGATGAAATTAAATATATAGTTCTATTTTTATTATTATACCTTTATATATATGTTTGTAGTGAAAATATTTAACGCCTTACGTGTTTTAGAGTGCTTAATTATAAAATTATAATTTTTATGATGATATCATTGGTAATATATTTGTTATGATGTATTTGATATTAAGTCTTAACTTTTTGAGTATTTTAAATTTTAAATTTGACTTTTATGAACAATATATGTGTCATGAGGAAATTGATGAGAATTTTACATTTTAAATTTTGACAATATGAGAAAATTGATTTATTGAAATGTATTAATGTGTAATTCATTTTTATAATGCGGAAAACTTTATAGTGAAAGGAATAAAATTTCTATTGTTATTGTATTCTTGGTAATATGAGTTTTAATTTTTATCAATAACAAGTAGCCAAATCGAATCTTATGGATTATTAAAATGAAATTGGTGATTTTGAGATATTTGTTCACGTTCATATTTGATGTGTTGAAGTTATTGAGCTCTAGCTATGAACATCCACAAGAATATAAATTTGATGTCTTATGTGATTAAAAAATTTAATTTGAAATATTTTGTCTTTGTGGTTGCCTAAGCGGCTGGTGATTTGTGTTTTAAATATTGTAATATTTGTGGTTGCCTAAGTGGCTGGTGATTTGTGTATTAAATATTATTATCTTTGTGGTTGCCTAAGTGGCTGGTGAATTGTGTTTTAAATATTGTTATCTTTGTGGTTGCCTAAATGACTGGTGATTTGTGTTTTAAATATTGTTATGTTTGTGGTTGTCTTTGTGGTTGCTTAAATGACTGATGATTTATGTTTTAAATATTATTATCTTTGTGGTTGCCTAAGTGTCTTGTGATCTGTGTGATTATCTAAGTGAGTGGTGACATGTACCTTTTGAGCATCATTATCATTTCATGACATATCATATGCATCTTTGTGGACGCCAGTGTGGCTGGTTTAATCTTTCCCCATTAGTATGTGTGAATTCATTTATGCTCCATATTCGGATCATATATGTTTAGGAGCACGCATAACTTGCAAACATTTTATTTTTATTTTGATCTAATTATTTGCTCTACGGTTGCTAATTGATTTATTTAGATAAATTTTATGACTTTTGATACATCTTTGAGAACTATTAAAGAATCATTTTCTTTAAATATTTTATTACGGAGAGATTTTATATTCATATTTTATGACTGATAATCTATTATTTGGTTTGATTTTTGCTGTAGGATGAACTGACCTCTTACACCAACATTTAGGTACTAATGATCTCAAAGAGTTATGAAATGATGTTTGATTGGTGCGCGCACGTGGGAATATGACACTTTACTTTAAAAATAATATTTTGTATTACTAAATTTTTGTGCTACATTGTAAACTTATTTACTCTTCATCATTAACTTTTAATAGAAATGCGGAAGCGAAATTTCATTTGCTAGTAAATAATTGAATGTCAACATTGCTTCTTTTGAATTTCACTTAAAGAGAATTTATTTTATTTGGAGCATAAATGAATAAATAATATTTTAGTAAATTGCATTACGTTCTTTTACAAAAAAAAGAATATATCAAGTTATTTTCTGACGCATCTTCAAATTATTACATGATGAACTACTCGTAAGAAAAAAAAAATATAGTTGTTTCTAAAAGAAAATAAATATTTTTAAGTAATCTTTGGATCAAAATTTGGGGCGTTACAAAATCGGACTTACGGTGAAGTAGAACGGTGCAAAATAACGAATTCTGTAAACGGAGAAATCAAGTATTTTATGGAGAAACTCGAGTTGTTAAAAATCTGCAAAAATTGTGTTTAATTGAATAGCTAAATGAGTAAAACAACATACTGAATTTTGGATGAAAACGAATAAACTTTTCTAGGACAGTCGATGGTAGCAATTTTCTTCTTTTTCTCTCAAGGACTTTGATTTCACGCTGCAGTACCACCCTGGGAAGGCCAATGTAGTGGCTGATGCGTTGAGCAGAAGAAGTGTATCGGTGTCTTCAATAATTATGGCTAGACAACAAGAGTTATGGGAAGCTTTTAGAGACCTGCACTTGAACGTAGAGTTTGCACCGGGAATTTTGAAATTCGGAATGATTAAAATTTCGAGTGGACTACTTGAAGACATTGCGAATGCTCAAGATGACGTCTTAATACAAGAGAAGAGGAATCTAATAGTACAAGGGAAGACGACTGAGTTCAAGATTGGGGCAGATAATATTTTGCGATGTAATGGTAGGATTTGTGTACCCGAAATTACAGTTATGCGGAAAACGATTTTAGAAGAGGCTCATAAGAGTAAGCTGAGTATCCATCCTGGAGCAACAAAGATGTATCAGGATTTGAGGCAGAATTATTGGTGGCCAGGAATGAAGAAACATGTGGCGGAATATGTGTCCACTTGTCTAACTTGTCAGAAAGCGAAGGTGGAACATCAGCGACCTGCTGGATGTTGCAACCTTTAGATATACCTGAATGGAAGTGGGACAGCATTTCCATGGATTTTATAACCGGATTTCCAAAGACAAGGAGAAAGAATGATTCCATATGGGTGATAGTGGATCGACTAACTAAATCTGCTCACTTTTTGCCGGTAAGGACCACCTATAAGGTAGATCAGCTAACGGAGATCTACATTGCTGAAATTGTGAGGTTACACGGGGTACCATCGAGCATTGTATCAGACCATGATCCGAAGTTCACATCACATTTTTGGGGAGCATTGCACGAAGCTTTGGGAACGAAGCTACGATTGAGTTCAGCTTACCATCCACAAACAGACGGGCAGACTGAAAGGACGAATCAGTCCTTGGAAGATCTGTTGAGAGCGTGTGTATTAGATGATAGGGGAAGTTGGGATGATGTACTTCCGTTGATTGAGTTCACTTACAACAATAGTTTCCACGCAAGTATTGGAATGGCACCATATGAAGCTTTATATGGGCGCAAGTGTCAAACGCCCTTGTGTTGGTATAAAGACGGCGAGAATATGATTGTCGGACCAGAGATGGTGCAACAGACCACAGCTAAAGTAAGGAAGATCAAGGAGAAAATGAAGACTTCACAAGATCGTCAGAAGAGTTACGCGGACAAGCGTCGCAGACTTTTGGAATTCGAACAGGGTGACCATGTATTTTTGAGAGTCACACCTACTACTGGAGTAGGTAGAGCCTTGAAATCGAAGAAGTTGACTCCGAAATTCATTGGACCATATCAGATTTCTGCACGAATTGGGCCGGTTGCCTATCAGATTGCATTACCTCCGATACTATCCAATATTCATGACGTGTTCCATGTGTCACAGTTGAGGAAGTATCTCGCAGATCCATCTCACGTGATCGAACCAGACACAATCCAGCTAAAGGATAACCTGTCGTTCGAAGTACCACCCGTGAGAATTGATGACAGGAAGATTAAGCGGTTGAGGACCAAGGATGTTTCGTTGGTCAAGGTGATCTGGAACCCCAATTACTGGAGATGCGACTTGGGAACTAGAGAGCATAGATGAGGGAACAACACCCAGAGTTATTTATCGATGCATAGTTTCGAGGACGAAACAATTTTAGGGGGTAGTAATGTAAGACCCGTAATTTTTAAAGTACCATTTATGTATTTTTGGTTGTATTTTGGATTTTGGCTCGGAGGCTTTTAAGCATAAGTTAATAATATTTTGGAGTTTTATAATCAAAAAGATATTTCGATGCCAATTAAAAATTCTCGTCGATAAAATAAATTGAAATTAACTGCGGGTGAGTCCTTTACGGATAATTTTATGCGTTTCGGGCGAAACGGTAATTAACAAATATCTAGATATTTTGAGATATTTGTTAAGTTATATTTATTTATCTACGTATGTTTGTTTGAGGGAAAAAGAAAGGAAAACTAGAAGGAAAGAAAAGGAAAAGAAAATGGTATAAAAGGGAAAGAAGGAAAAGGAAGAAAGAAAAACAAAGGAAAAGAAAAAGAAAGGAAAGAAAATTGAAAAATTCCATCTTCTTCCTCTCAACCGTGACCCATTTCTCCTCTTTCTCCCATTTTCATTTTCGTCGCTTTCCTTTCTTCAAAACTAGTAACCAAAGGTTGGGTGAGAGTTAGATCAAGGTTTTCGCAACTCCACTCTTCCTCTTTGATTCGAAAACGAAGAAAAACGGTTTTTGAGATCCAAACACAAACCCCTCCGTTTCTTCTAGATTCAAGCTTCATTTCTCGAAGAGATAGAAGGGAAAGTTGCTCACCACCACACTACGGTGCTAGTGAACTAATTTGGAAGCGGCGTTGCGAGCGGAGATTTTACCGGAATTACTCGCGGCACCGGAAACGCACGTTAAAACTAACGTTGAGGTAAGGGCTCCTTCCAAACTTCTAGTTTGCATTAGGGACTTATTTGTGGTTGTGTGGGAAGGAATTTGTTAGGGTTGAATGTATTGAGTTGGGAAAAATGAATCTAATGCGTTACGGGTAAAACCTTAGAGTTAGGTTTTGTTTATATTGATGAATGTTTCGTGGTAATGAATTGAGGTTATTGTGTATGACTATGAGTACATGAAGTCTGATGCATTTGGGTGTCAACGTTGTGTTGAATTGTGTTCATTGTATTTGGCGTGATCCATACTTGATGTCTGTAATTGTGTGTTTGTTGTGAATATGGTTTGAATGTGAGAGTATGTTTGAGTTTGTTTCTCAATGTGGAATTTAAAACCATTAGAGTTAAACGAGTATTAAAAAATGGGAAATCTTTAATACCTCAGTTTACTCTAATGTGCCGTTTGAAGGAAAAATGTTTAAGTTACAACTGGGCGTTGAGAATGGGTGAATCTCTTAACTCGTCTCGGTACTTTAACATATTTCGGAGTTTTTGAAATCAGTTTCTAGTAAATGAGTGATTACAGAATCTGAGAGAATCTCGTTTATGACTCGTATTACTGATGTTATTGTGTGGAAAATCGTTATAAGTCAAAAGATACTACTATTAAGAATGGTGGGTTAACAATTCTCTTAATATGTCTGTTTGCTTAAACGTTTTGTTTTGAAAATCATTAAGATAAATCGG
>PGTU02008011.1:0-42992 GCA_002896215.2 Cicer echinospermum
ATTTTTAAAATATAATTACAACAGCGCTTGTGTTTAGAAAGCGCTGTAAAATGGGCGCTGTTAAATGTCATTTTTGGCGTAGTGGATATGTGGTGTTTTAAGAATCCAATGGTCGAAATAAAAATTTGATTTTTTTTTAATCAAAAAGAGGGAAGGTGGAGGATCCATGATTATGAGAAGGTAACATCTCAACTATATATGATAGTAAAAACAAAAGCAAAGATACAAACACCAAAACCTCCAAAAATTATAAGGAAGCCTAATCTATTACGATTGAAGTTATTCTTAGATGTTGTCGAGTATCTTAATTTTCACAATTTTTTTTTTAAAAAAATAAATAAAAATAATGTTATATAATTGGCACATTATTAGTTTTCTAATAAAGAAAAAAAAAAATAACTTATGTATATTTTAAAAATAATAAGGTATATAAAAAAATATAGAATACCGAACGGTTACACGTAAATAAAATAAATAAACAGTAAAATAATTGTCTTTTAGATAAAAGGACAAGATGCATAGAAAGAGAACATATTAATATGGAATGCAATTAGAAGTACAAGACAGTATTATTCAGGTTGATTACGAAGGTGTACTTCCTTTTATTTACGAATCTTAAAGTGATATGAATGCATAGTCTCCTTTTTATATTTATTTGATTGGAAAATAAAATAAAGATTAAATTCAATAAAAAATAAATAAAATAAATAAATGACTAAAATGTTATTTAAAATTAATTATAAAATCGTGGGAGCAATTATAACTATAATATTCTCTATGTCTTAAATAAAATTTTTCATTTGTCTCAAGTTATTTGTTTTTATGCTATAAAATATAATATTCATTATTTTCTCATTAATATATTCTTATTTATTATATTTTAACTAATCTAACAATTTTACTAACAAAATTAATATGAATATTTTAATAAATAAATAGAATTATTTTTTCATTAAATTCAACTAATTTAATTACTTTTTAAGAACTACGCACAATTCAAATTAAAACATTTAAAATGAGTCTCAATCAAATTAAAAAAAAACAATTAAACAAGATAAAATTCGAGTAAAATTGATTTTAGAGTTCTTAAATTAAATACAAAATTCTATTAATTATGGTCATTAAATCACATAGAAATTTATTATATTATTGTTTATACGATTGATAACAAAATTTAAATACTATTTTAAAAATATCTAATTAAAATAATTAAAATAAATTATAACAAAAAATAGTTTAATATTTAACTTATACAAATATAAAGAACTAACCATGATAAATAAATAAAGTTAAAATTTTAATTTGATATTTTTTGTGTAATTTAAAGAATTATACCGTGTATTTGTCAAAAAAATTATGGAAGTTAATGGTATTGGATTTTGTGAAGAGGCCAAAAGGTGTCACAGAGTACATTGTTATTATGGTTATTTCCTGAGTTGCATCTAACTAAAAATGAATAAAAAGATAATATGTATTTCTATTTCAATTATTGTGTGATTGTACATTTAACATTTTTTTATAAATTGTATTTAAATTTAAATACATTACTAGTATTTCATTTGAATTGAATATGTATAATGAATTTTGAAAGAAAAAAAGATAAGACAGAAATCTGATCGAGAAAATTACCTAGAAAAGGAAATTTCAAGAGTACAAAAATATTTGTACATTCGCATATATTACACATCGATTGTTACTATCACAGAAGTTGATATTATAGGAAACTAAGATATAATTCCTTAAAAAAATATAAGTAATTATTTTTCCCTTAAATTGACTTTCTATGTGAATGCTGCTTGCTCAAAAAAATTTGTCATTAAATTGACTTTTAACCAACTTTGACCAAGTATATTGTTGTCAAAGGGAGACCAAAAGATTGAATCAAATACGGTGTTCAACTGTTCAAGTAATTTATATAAATTTTTGTAAGTGTTGAATATTTGTGGTCAATAACAGTGTATATAGTTTAAAAGAATAATAAATCCTTAAATAAAAGTATAACTTGAAGAAGAAGAATATAACATAAAAAGAGATATGAGAAATTATTGCAATATGTTTAGTTGATGATGACAAAGTTAAATGAGTTGAACCTACCACCTTATTGTAGCGTTTTCCTTGTCCAAGATTGTTTGAATCTGAAATATTATTTGTAGTTTAAGCACTGCACCAAGTAAGTTAAACAGATTTAGTCTTGCATTTTTTATTTTTTTTTTTGCAGTTACTCTCTTCTAATCAAGGAATACTATGAAATTTTAAGATACTTTCAAAGGGGCCGAAAAAGGGAAATGGAACCTACATGTTTTCAGTGATTAGTTGCTAGACATTTGCTGAGCAACACAATCAAAATATCATGCTACTGCAAATTAAAATTACATTAATTAGGTTCTGATTTAAAAACATGAACAAGAATAAAAATAAATTTATATTTTCAGGCTTTTACATTTTTCAATTTCTAATTTATGGGGCTATAATTCAATTTTTTGTTGTTGATATAGTACGATTTTCACTAATAAAAATTTACTCACACATAAGATTGATTTGCAATGTTAAACACCTCAATCTACTGAAACTCGATCGCAATGTTATATAATATTATTATATATTAGTAGTAAGGGTATTTTAGACTATTCTATTCTTTTATATATATACTCATTGTAACCCTATTAACTTTGGTTTTGGTTCATTATATGTTATGAAACCTAGAGTGGTTGTTTCTCTTCTTCCTCTTTCTTCCTCTTTTCATTGTTAACATGGTATCTAGAGCCTATTTCAATCCTCCTTGAACGATCCGCCTCTATTCCGCTGTCGAGTTCCCAACAATTAGAGAATATAATTATAGTTTCTTTTTTCTAACATTCCAATATTCAGTGAGATTTTTTTCGGTAAACCGTGTCCCAATTCTGATTTACCCCTTCTTTGTAGCTTTTCGTTTATTTTCAGTAGCACTGTTCATCGCGCGGGTACTGTGTTTACTGCACACACAAAAAATATTAGGGTTCTATAAACCTTTCCACAACCATTAGGGTTTGGCGCTCTAACCACCAAGCTAAAAAGAACATGAGTGGTGAAGTTTACTTTGAGAATCATTATTATTTGCATGGTTATTTGGGGATTTTGGTTATCGTATGAGAGATGATTGAGAATTATCATCCTGGTTTTGATGCTACCATAGAGAAGAGAGAGACTATTTTGATAGAAAGTCAACCACCAAAAGATAGATTGTCTAATAATACCTTTACTACTGAATATTATAATAATTTAACAGACTCTCCAAGTTCTTCTCTATGCCATATCCTCAATATTTGCCAACTCACCAATTCTGATGTGGCACATTCCCAAATTCATCTTCTATTCTATAGTGTTTTGTTTCTTGAATATATATACAAACTTTTCATTTGTCCAAGTACAATTATTTCTACATTATATAAATTTCAGTCTTTAATTATCATAATGACCCATCAATACATTTTAAAAGTTATAATTACTCATCAAAACTTTCATTTCAATAACCCTAAAAAAATACAAATTATCCAATATCTTCAAATCATGACAATGCAAGTTCGACTACATACACTCATTCTATTTTTCAACCACTCTCTTGTAAATTCTAAATTCAAACAATGATAACGACATTATGAAATGCAACCAATGTACAACTATTTGTGTGACACTATTAATTCATGAATACTTCAATAATATTGTTTTTATATTGTCAATTATTGTTCAAGATCAATATCAATATTAATTGCATATGAAATGCGTTTTTTTTTCTTTCTAAGTTGAATGTGTATCCCATAACATTTATCTTTTTATAATTAAAAAAACACACAATCATAATTGAAACAAAAAAAAAGAAAATATTAAATTATTTTAAAATAAATACTTTTAACTATTTCATTATTCACTCGAACTTTCTATGTCTTAAACATTCAATAGACTTTATTGCCTATAATTTTTCAACCACTCTTTTAGTTTCTTGACTGTGTCAAATTATTATTTTAAAATTCTAGAGCAGACAGAATGAATTTTTTCAATATTTTAGGTTTAACAATATCACCCACGACTGAATGTTATAATATATCACAAAACACACAATATTATTAGAGAACCACTTCAATGAAAAATAAAAAAAGTTTTAATAACCAATTCCACATTTAAATATATTTTGCAAGAATGTATTAGTCAACAATGTTTTACTTTTTTCTTTTATTAAAGCATCTAGCTTATATAATTAATTATTCAAAATATATATTACTTTAATACATTAAATACATCAAGATGTATCTTCAAAAGAATATAAAGCTATCCAATATCTTCAAATCATGACAATGCAAGTTCGACTACATAACACATCAATATCTATATTTTATTTTTCAAACCACTCTCTTGTAAATCTAAGTTCAACAATGATAACACCATTATAAATACAGTCAATGTACAACTTTTTATGTGACACACTATTAATTCACAAATACTTCAATAATATTGTTTTTGTTATTGTCAATTATAGTGTTCAAGATCACATATTAATATTATTGCATATAAAATGAGTTTTTTTTTCTAGGTTGAATGTGTCTTCCATAACATTTTTCTTTTATAAATTAAAAAAACACAAATTATAAATTGAAACAAAAAAAAAAGAATATATTAAATATTTTGAAAATGAAGTACTTCTAACTATTTTATTATTCACTCGAAACTTTTTAATGTTCTCTAATTGTTCTTCATATTCGATGCAGTATCGCAGATTTGGAGGTATGGTTTGGGTTGGGCTTTTCTTTTTTTGTCGGAAAACCGGGCCTGTTTTGGGCCAAATTCTATTATAAGCCCATTAACTGTTTCTGGTCCTGTTTCTGTTGTAGTAAAGTGTCCGAGTTACAATTTACCTCTATTCCTATATGTGGAGGTTGCTTTATGGCGCCTCCGTGTTTATGGTACACACCTATCTGTCTCAAAAAATTGGTACTTTAATGTTTTTTAGACCCAATGATAAATTGAATGATTGAAACTGTAGGACTTTTTTAAAAAAAATATACCTTATAATTATAGAAAAGAAATTTAAATATGATTTTGGATGAAGAACTATTTTAGTTTAATCACTATAAAAAAAGAAGATTGATTTTATTGTACTTGCAATTTTCAAAAAAAAAAAAAAAAGTCCCTTATGAATTTTTTTAAAAATATCAAAAATAAATTAATTAAAGAAGCTTAATTAATTAACTTTACACAAACTTAAATATCCCATTCCTTCTACTCCATTCTTTAACCTTCAAACCATAAAGTGCTCAACCTCATCTTCTAAAAGATGGAGAGCTAATATGATATGAATAACACCATCATCAATGTTGTTTATATTCTTCTTTGTTTATCTATCTTCTTTAAGCTGATTTTTATTATTAAATAACAATTAAATAAAAAGTTCAACGACTTTTCAAAACGCAATAAAGATTGAGAGTTCAAATAGTTGAGAATAGGGGAAAAGAATCAAGGCATGGTGCCCTGAAGTTAAAATGTAAAAAGCAAAAGTTTTTTCTTTCTTTCTAAAGGATAAGACTCAAAAGGTAAGGCTGGATTTTTTATTGTGATTTTGTTCTAATTTATTAGAGATTTATATTTTAAAGGAGAAATAAATAAAATGATGAAATAGGAATGGAAATTTATTAGCAAGTGAATTTTCCTTGAAAAAAAAGAGACATACATTTGCCGCCGGTCCGAGAATAAGATCATTAAAAACAATTATTTTAGTACTAAAAAATTAATATTTTATTAGAAATATCATAAAAAATTTTACTTAATAAAAAAAAAAATTTAGATTTAAATATTTTAAAATTAAAATATATAAATATTTTCTAAAATTTAATATTAATATCAATAAAAGAATTAAGTTATACATAAGATTACCAACTTTTCCCTCTTTGATTAACTTTGAAGTTACAACACACGCTCAATAAATATTTATTGATAAAAACTACATATATATACGGAGATGAATATTTTATATAAAACTTGACATCTTAGTAATAGAAATCACACTTAATAGATATATTTGTAACAGAACATAACTATTATTAAACAACAATAATATAAATTAAATAACTTACCTTCCTGTGAGTGAAACTGATTGATAGTTTCAGTACACAAAATAAAAAATCAACCTATGGTTAAATACCGGTCGTTGCACTAGTACTATATTTACTAAGTGTTTTAAAAATTTTAGCATATGACTAATATATCAGATAAGATATTTTCACTAAAAAAGATAAAAGTAACAAAAGGAATTTATAATATAAATTATTTGATATAAATAATAAATAATTAATTATATAATTAATCATATATTCTAAATTATTTTTAGATATTAATGAGTAAGATATTTAAATGATTTTTTCTTCAATTAAGTCAGCATTTAATGTCATATTTCAAAATCTAATAATAATAATAATAATAAATATAATAATACATAATATAATAATAATTAAAATAATAATAATAATAATAGTAATAATAGTTAATATTACCACTATACATTGAATCCACAAAGAGTGTTCAAGAAAACTGTTTTTTTTTTAATATTTTATTAAAATAGCATTAAAAATAATAAAATATATTAAATAACTTTAATATAAATATTTAAATAGTAATATATTGACGAATAAATTTTGAAAATATAAATAAACTTGTGTGTTACTTTTAATTTTAAATTTAATAGTTATTTATTCGAGATGATTCAAGTCATAATTTGTTAAAAATATATACACTACTCTTATTAAAAATGCATACTCACTACTATTTATTTTTCAACCATATTTACTCATAGATAATCATATTTTATTTCTTAAACACTATTATATAAATAAATTGAGTTAAATAAATCATTTATGGTTAATTCAGTATTTACTTATATTTAAATTATTATTATTATAAACTATAACAAATAAAATAATTATCTATGAAAACATTTAAAATATTTCTTTAGTTTTTAATGAGATACTCCCCACTCTCATATATGCAAATAAACTTATTTCACATATAAGAAACTAATTCAATTCAAAATTGTATTACAACTTAATTTGTTTTATATTATTCTACACTTTTATCTACTTTACGTGGGTCTTTATATTTTTATTTAAAATACACAATACAATATAATTTTGGTTTTTTTTAATATCATAAATATAGTATTTTTTATATCAATTTGAATTGAATTTCTTAATATTAATATTAAATAATATTTGATTTTAAAAATAATAATTTAGAATTGTTAAGTAAATTATGAGAATTTCAAAATTCGTATCATTACTGTTACTATTACTAATAAAAATATCTATAAAAAAGGAGGGATTTATTTTTAAAATTCGTGTTATTACTATTACTATTACAATAAAAATATCTCTTGACTCAAATAGTACAAGGATATATTGAAGATAAAATATTTGTTTTTGTTTTTATAAAGCATTCTATTGTGAAACATTTTCTTTGTGTTTCCTTAACTTTAAAAGTGTTTTTTTCTCTCTCAATTTATATGACATTTAAACGAAGCGTGCAATTACCTGTGGCAAAAATGAAAATCAAAAGTTTTTTTCTAATTCTAAATTGGTTTTAACTATTAAACGGTTCACAAAATTTAATTTTTAATTTTGAACTGGTTTGGTAAAAGTCATATGCATCCATAAATCTTGTAATTAGTCTCAAAATTAATATGTTTTTTAGAAATTAAATTTAATTATGGCACCCAAGTGTGGATTGGGATTTTGGAGAGAAGGAAGGAGAGGACTTAAGTTTCTTTTTAAAATTAAGAAAACTATAAAATATTTTTTAAAAAATAAATGAAGTGTGATTCAAATGTTATATAGTCATATATTATATCATTCTTTTTTTTTGAAATTTTATAAAAATATAAATAAAATATTGATTTAATCCTCAAAAACTTTTAAACTGAACTTTTTCCATATACGTTGTCATGATTAGTCTCTTTAGTCTCATGCTACTGATGATCAATTGAAGACATCTTTAAAAAACAAAATCTATAGGACATACAAGAGACAAGACATAAGTGGCATAACTTTTCTTCTCAAACCATGCTATTTTGTTGCTCAGTTTCTTATTTCTTTTCAATATTAATTTTATCATCTCTTCCTTTTTCTATTTTTAAATATATACATTTAAGAATCATAATATAATAACGCAAGACCAATACACTATTTGAGGGTATAAATTACCATAAAAAATTCCATTTAGCATGCATCCACCCCAATTGTTCCATTTATATTCTAAATAAACTTCACCAAAAAAAAAATTCCATAAGAATATAAACATTTACGCAAAGGTACAAATAAAGTGTGTATATAGCAAAAGCTCTGAACTGAGGAGGAATGTACAAGAAATCTAACACATACCCCTCTATTTCCAACAATTTAAATTATTGTATGTTTCATTATTTTGTTGTGTAATGAATTGTATGTAATTTGACATTGGACCTGTTATGTTTTGGTATTAGGGCCCATTTAGTTTAGTATTGGAGTTACACCCATTTAACTTTTTTTCGACGCAAAAACCCATTATAGCTTAGGGCTGGCTATTGCTAGTTTTCTCAATGGTTCATCTTTTAGAAAAATTTATCATGTACCTTCAAAATTTTGCCCGGTTCTCCAAAAAAAATTAAAATGCCAAAAATACCCTTTATTTTTTTTTACTATTTCACACAATCTAAAAGTAATTTTTTTCTCACCCTTTCTCATTTCTAGAGCCGTAAAAAAGTTTTTCGGTAGTTTCCAGTTTTCTAGTAACTTCCAGAGTACTTTTAATAGATTTTCGGTACACAGTATATATTTCGGAAAACTTTTTTTAAGTTTTCTAGGTACATAAGGTATATTCTGCTGATACATAGTCACATCTGGTGATAAATCCATGATCATGATCGTCCTCATCATCGTCTTCAATTAATCATCCTTCTTATTCTCCTTGAAGTTGTCGTCGAATCCTCTCTAGGGGATTCATCGCGAAGATGTAGAAGTATCAGTGTCACGTGTAATTCGTATGATTTTGTCTCTTTTCATCGTACGTCCACAAAAAAATTAAAAAATTAAAAGAAAATAAATCACAATTACTTATAAAATTATATTATAATATATATATAAATCCGGGAAACTTCGATGTTCAAAGTTCTCCGGTTAACACCGAAATTGAGCATCAAGTATTCCCGAACAAGACTATGTACCGGAAAGTTAAAAAAAAGTTTCGAAGATGTTCTGTGACCAAAGTAACTCAAAAAATGTTTTCCTGTAGGCTTTGTACCGAAACTTCAGACAAGTTTTCTGGAGTTTATCTTGTGTACTGGAAAACTTCTATTCAATTTCTCCGAAATTTAGAAAAAAACACATTCTTAGATGTTACCGAAAAATCACTATTAACAAAAAACTTAACTATTTTGGAATTTAAAAATCACTTTTGTATTGATTAATTAAAATAAGTAACCTTATTTTAAAAATAGAAAGAGTATTATTTATTTATTATTAATTAACATTTTAATATTGGTGGTAGTTGGTGGCAACGACGCGCTAAAGTTTCGCCACCGACCGCCGGAGCTCCGCCATCAATCATTGTAGATTGTCCAAAACTCTGCCATTGTCATAGATTCATATTCATATTTTCATAACAAACAAAAATAATGAATAGGCTCGCATAGAAAAACCCATGAAAGCATAATAATCATACCGGACATCAAATATATTTGAAATACTTCGATATTAATAAATCCACCAAAAATGCAGCAGGACTAGTAGAGTGAATCTAACAAAGCCCATAAAAAAACCAAACAAATTAGATTAGAAAAACATTAATCATTCAAACTATGTCAAACAAATAATTAATAAGTAAACATTAAATCAAAATAAATACTTACAATACACGAATAATCCTATGATACAAAGAAAAGTGAAAGCTTCCTCCATTAGAAACCTTAACAAACTCCATCAAAGTATCCAATACAAGCTCATTAAGAGTCTCATTAGATTCATCCGGAACAAGAACATCGATAAGAGACTTAAGAAACTCATCGAATTTGGAACGGAGCAAGTGAAATATATGAAAACCGATTCGTCGTCGTCGTAATCGGAGGCAGTGGCGGAGGAAGAAGGTAGTTAGGGAGGAGAAGGGGGAGGAAGAAGGAGTGAAGAGAGAGAAGCGATTCGAGGACATGGTGAGGTGGAGAAGAAGGTGAAACGAAAGTGAGAAGAAGAGAGAGGTTGTTTATATGTGATGCTGATGAGAGTAATTTCGGAGCCTAGGGTTTTGAGTTCTGCGACACCGTATTGTTTTGTTCTCGTTTTCTTCTTCTTGTTCTTCATTGAGCTCCATTGTTTCAATTCTTAGTTCTTACGGTTCGATGCAGTATCGCAGAGAGGTTTCGTCAGGGTTTAAGAATTTGGAGGTATGGTTTGGGTTGAGTTTTCTTTTGAGAATTGTACTGGGCACCCCCCCCACTTTTACCTCCCACCCCCCAACTATAAGTAAAAGACCATACTGCCCCTAATTTTAACTATAAAACCCTAAAAAAAATATACATTTTCCTTTTTTCACCCATTTGTTCGAAACTCTGAAACATCTGATTCTCCACCTACCAAAAATTCAAACCTTTCACACATTCGAGTGAAAAAGTAAGGAAATTTCGAACCTTTCGTTGAATGTCAAAGCTTCGAATCATGTTTTTTTCCAGATTTTTTCCAGACATTCGAAACTTACGTTGAATGTCAAACTTCCGAAGCATGTTTTTTTCAGATTTTTCCAGACTTCGAAACTTTCGTTGCATATCAAACTTTCAAAGCATTTTTTTTCCAGACATTCGAAACTTTCGTTGCATGTCAAACTTTTGATACATGTTTTTTTCCAGAAATATTCAACCTTTCGAAACTTTCGTTGAACTTGAAACTTTCGAAGTACAAAAGTTTCGAAGGTTTCGTTGAAGATGACATTTTCGAAATGTAAAAGGTTCGAGCATTCTGAAAGATTCGAAAAATCACGTTTCAGAAGTTTGAGATTGATGCAAAGTTTCGAAATGTTTTTTGGGTTTTTTTAAATTTTTTTTCATTTGTTTTTAATATTGGTATATTGCAGTGCCTAGAATGAGAGGTGTCTTTGGTCAAATTATTCGTAACATCATAGGTGACAGACGTGATGGTGTAGAGAGAATTCCACCAACAGCATCAAACAGACGACACAACGAAGCAAATCGTCCAATTAGGCAGCGTCGTCGAAGACAACAGGAGGTCCAGGACGATGATGTTGACTCCACCGAGCATGCACATATGGAGGAGGATGTCCCTAAGCCGCCACAGATGGAGCAGACCACTGATGATATTCCTGATACTTCTGCACATCCTGATGCTGATGAGTCAGATGATGCTGATGAGTCGGATGATGCTGCTGATATTGATGATCAGGATCAGCAGACCGGATTTCCCGGAGGACCGACGGTGACATCTCTGTTGACACAGTACGAGCATCACGTGGCTCGGAGGTTATGGGAATGAGAGGTATTAAATTAATTATTTTTATTTATTATTTGTGTTTAAGTTTATTAAATTAAATGAATATTTATATAAATGTTTAATTATATTTATTTTACATTTATAATTAATTATAAATTAATATAAATGTTTAATTATATTTATTTTTAAGTTTAAGTATATTTAATTAATTACAATATAATATAAATGTTTAATTATTTGTTTATTTATGTTTAAGTTTATTAAATTAATTGTAAGTTTATATAAATGTTTAATTATATTTATTTTACATTTATAATTAATTATATATTAATATAAATGTTTAATTATATATATTTTAAGTTTAAGTTTATTTAATTAATTATATATTAATATAAATGTTTAGTAATTAATCCAATGGCTAGTAAACGTTCTTTTGACGACGGTGCTTTGTTTAGCGGAAATATTCAGATTACGAGACAACGACACCAATATGACATTATATCGTGTTGCTATCACGTAACCCAAGTCTGGTAAACACATCCACTTATCTTGTCCTTGAGCACCCAATCTGATATGTTCAATGAGTTTCGCACTGATTCAACACTGTCATCGAAACACATATAAGAACTAATTCAATTCAAATTGTATTACAACTTAATTTGTTTTATATTATTCTACACTTTTATCTACTTTATGTGGGTCTTTATATTTTTATTTAAAATACACAATACAATAGAATTTTGGTTTTTTTTAATATCATAAATATAGTATTTTTTATATCAATTTGAATTGAATTTCTTAATATTAATATTAATATTAATATTAATAAATTTGATTTAAAAATAATAATTTAGAATTGTTAAGTAAATAATTTAGAATTGTTAAGTAAATTATGAAAATAATAATTTAGAATTGGATGGTGTAATTTTAGAACAGTTTTCTACAGTACAGTAGTAAAACTGGTATAGTGTAACTGGACTGTTTTATCTTTAGAGATATCGTGGTTGATAGTTTGTCCTGCACAGTTTTAGACAGTGCCGTGAAAAGTTATAAGGAAAGTGACCTAGTTTACGATTCAACACAATAATATCTTTTGTGGCTGAATTTATTTATTTTTTTCAAAACTAAAAAAACAACAAACTTTTATTGCAATATACAACCTTTTTTATCATAAAACTCTCTCAATCTTTTGTATAAAAGTGTAAGTTTTGGTGCCACTTTAGTCTTCGAAGAGAAATTTTGGAAAACTGTTTGGCCAAGTTATGAGGGTGAACCATGTTCTAAAAACTCTTGATTTTGTATCCTTTATTTTTCTTTTAATCAAAATTAGTTAACTCTTAACAACCAAATAAAGAGGTTGAGCTATCACAATAACGAAGAACTCCAAACTTTTTAGTCAACTCCAAAATAGTTCATTAAAATTAACCTAGTATGCCTGTGCCGAATATAACCTCCATATAACTTGTTTAGATTTTGTCGATGTTCATCTAACCCTCAATATTTATCCATCCATTCACATATGTAAGCAAATATGGAGGGATTAGATGAACATTCACATAGCCTATATACAAGTTGCCAATTAGTTTGTTGATTAATTAGTAGAATATCAAGTTTCCAATTAGTTTGTTGATTAATTTGTCTATTAAGTTAATTTGTCTATCCTAATTAGCCTATATACAATTATAATTACTTGTAAATTTATATCTAAGATGATAATTTCAATGACATTTATTTTACAGAAAGAGAATATTAATGTAAAATCAATGTTGATAAACTACATACTCAATTACAGCGCCACATTATATCTCACAACAAAAGCTTATATATAGATTATTTTGATACATATTTACAACTTCATGGATATATTTGCCACTTCACATAATTCAAAAATTAATTTAACTAATACTTGCAATTTAAAGAACCAATTTATATATTCCCTCGTACAAGAGTTGAACTCAAGATTCCAATTGGTGATATTTAAACTACAATGTATTATATTAAAAAAAAATTCAAATTTTGTTTCAAATTTTAAGTCCTTGTATAGTTTAAAATATAAAATTTATATATATCACACTCTTGCTACATATGAACGGATTTCGTCGTCTTGAAAGTATTTGAAATGATGTAAATAAAAATAGAAAATTTAATATAAATAAATAGGACATAATATTTGTATTTCAAAACTTTCAAAGAAACATTTTAATTTTAGTTGTGAACATACATGAACCAGATTCAGGGACACTCAATTCGTTGTCTTTTAGCGGAACCATGTTCCTGATCCAATAAATCTTTAGCAGCATTCTCGTTGTTGTCATTGATTGTTTCGGGAGTTTCTTCACATTTGAAAGTCCAACCAGCAAAATTATTCTCTGAAAAGAGAGAGGAGGGAGTTGTTTTGTAGAAAGCTAGAGGAACCCCTTCACCCTTCGAGATATCTGCAATGGTACAAGTTGTCACCAATGAAACACCATCAGTTTTCCATGTCAACTATCAGTTTTAAAATAACCATATAAAGGTGGATGATGCGGCAAAGTAGAGATTTCTTATTGATTGTCGGTGTAAAATTGTTTTAGACTGACAATGGATACTCTTTAATTCCACAAAATATTGCCAATTATATACAACAAACATATCTCAAGCTAAAATATAGCCAGTTATATACAAGAAACATATCTCAAGCTTTTCTCTTATTACGCAAACAGTGTATATAGGCATATGTTCCTGTAAACAAAACCAAATGGTAACTCACCTCCGCTCCAAATATTGTTGCATAAGAACCAGCACTAAAATCCTCAACATTAACTTCACATGTTTTGGCTCTGACTGTCAAATCAGTCTCAAGAAGGGTCAAAGCAAACCTGAGAGCACAAGTAAAAACATGTAGCGTTTAAGGTATTATGTCAAAATCAACAAACACAGATTAAATAAAACATTGCAGAAAAGGAAAACAACGAGTATTGCGTCAACGACAAAACACTTGCCGTTGGACAGGAGGACAGTAGTGGTGAATAGCGGAATCAATTTCCCAAAGAGAGCTTCCTGCTCCAAAGAAATCTTCATCAGCACAACAAATATAGAACACAAATAGGTGACTCTTAATAAACTAAGAGATACTGTAGGGAAGGGCCACATTTGCCTACATTGAGTTTAATGGCAAACTTATCGTTGACATTTTACTACAAGTTATGTCAAGCAGGCAAGCTAATTTGAAGGTATAATGATTCTGAATGTGTCAATCCTAATGTCATGCTTAATTGAGTTTTCTCTTGTTTAAGAAACATCAAACAAACAAGCAAGCATGAATGCATTCATGTATGGAAGTGTATCAAGAGCATGAAAAGGGATAAACCTGGCCATACAACAATACATGTAAGATTAAATGGTCATGATCAGCTCCTCTTACCTCACACACCATATAGCCGCTATAGCAGCGTTATAGCATAGCAGAATTTGAACAAAGTGTAATGGCTCTGTGATACACTATTGTGGCGCTATAGCACTATAACATAGTGGAATTTGAATATACTGCTATTTTCCACGATCCATAATTGACAACACTGGATAAAAAACAACCATCCAATTTTCCAACATTCTCCAGGTTTGGTTTAGGGAAAAATAACAGAGTTCACGTAGAATAGACAATAGATAACTTAAAAAGATACTCACTCATAGCGCCTGACTTCATTGGATCAGTTTCCTCAATGTTAAAATGGTCTATGCTTGGTTTCTGGCAGGGCATACCAGTATTGGCATTATCCAAGTTAGCAGCAGTCACTTCATCTGTTCTATCTACCTCTTCAACAACGTCTTCCTGTTCATATATCAGAAATTATCTCTCCAGTTAAAACAGGGAAAGCAGTTGTTTTACTACACTGCAATAAATATCCTAATTATTTTACCAAACCAACATATTTCAAAATTTAACACAAACACCAAACTTGAGAGGGGATAAAAAGGAGGTAAATAATGTCTAATTAAATTCAAATTGCAGTTCTTTAAATTCCATCTAAATGTTGGATGAAGCAGCTGTTGGCTAACTAAGAAGTCCCCAAGAAAATAAAATCCAGTCCTAATATTATGACTCCTAGATATGTAAGGGATCATGAAGAAGTACATGATATCTTCTTTAATTTAACCTTTCTTTACAGTTCCAATATTTCTCTTATCATAATGATGTCAAATTGCCACCATGGCGGCACCTTGGGTTATGGTCCGCCTTAGGCTGCAATGCAAAATTTATTTGAAGGATTTTAGGCTGGCCACCATGAATTGGGGATTCAACATTGACAAACCTTATCACAGTATCAGACCAGAGATTTCTCCTTGAACCAGGAATCCAATCAATCTCCTGGTTCTACCAATTAAAAAATATATGAGCAAATATGAATCAACAATGCCAATAATTCACTCTACAGCTGCATCAGAAAATTGCAGATAGCAGCAGCATAACATGCACGATTGCCCATTTTCTTGTCAGTTTAGTCTGACACAAACAGATAAACAAGTATGCAGCTATTTTAACTGTCTAAGTACGTGTACAAACAAACTTTGTTGAGCAGAAACATAAGGAAAAGTATATAGAGGAGTAACTTATCAATACAGGATTTCAGAAGCCAAAATTTGGCATTCACCAACACTATTCATGGTTAAGCTACAACGCTGTTCACAAGCCTCACATACCCAATCCAATAAGTAATACCACAGCTAAACAACGCTGTTTTTAAACCTGGATTTGTTATTGTAACAAGCACTGGTTTGTGGTTTACTGGTCTAAACATAGCCGAATTGATGACAATTTAATTTTATATTTAGAGAAAAAAAAAATGATTGTGGAAAAGAAACAAGCAAGGAAAGGAAAAATGAAGGTCAAAGCCTGATACACCTTTAGGTAGCTGAAAGCGTACAAAGATAGAGTTGAGAGGGATTCAAAGTGGTAAGTTTTATGAAATAATAATTTAACATATGTATTTGCAATAGAGTATAAACAAAAAAAGTTACATATTTAAGTTCAACAATATATATAAAAATACTTTTAGGTCATAAATTTATCAACATACTTTTGTAAAATATTGAATGTTTTAATTTACAATAAAAACAAAATTCATTTGTATCGAAGTATTAAATAAATAAAACATGCACATATACAATCAAAAGTGCATATGGAATAGGGGTCAAATGCTTCCGCTCATGTGAGAAGCAAAGTTCGAAAACATGCAAAGGAGAAAAGAATATGGCTAATATGGCTTTTCCATATTAAAACTGATTAAACTTGTATGACAAATCAGACTGATCCTAAACAGTTCCCACCAACTTACACCCAGCTCAGCAATCCAACAGCTAGTTTACAGAATCCCTGGTTTTCTGGCTTGAGTGAACCGACTATATAGGTCTGGTTTATGATTTAATCAGTTGGTCCAGTTTCAAAACAGCTGTTATTCATTCTTTAAACAGCAATAATACTAAATAAGATGAACAGAAATATATATGTCCTGAACACAAGACCTATATCATCATTTTATAAATGAAATAGCTTAAAGATACCAACAGATTATGATTATGATTTCAAGATCCCCCTTTGTTTCCCTCTACCCCATATTTCAAGTGATCCTCAATAGCATCTCCAATACAAAAGAAGCAATCCAAAAAACAAAAGTTACTAATGAAGTAATAGGCAAAACAAAAGATAGAGAAGACGAGACTATCTTTACCCGGTGCACCAAACAGCTGATTGAAGAATGTCTACGCAAAATATTGTGAACCAGAGCCGTAATAACTAATGCACCTGAAGGTGGAACTGAAAGCAACAACCTACTCAATTTCTTTGCAAAGGGGCAGCCAGGTAAGCTGGAACGCGGTCGGAGTTCAGGCAAGAATCAAGAAGCTGCAAATAATAAATAGCATTTTGTCAGAAAACAGCACACCCAAAGGATTTACATAAGTGAATATCGTTCGTCATCATTCAATCATATTCAATACTTTGGTTTTCCCATTAGAGATGTCGGGAAAAATTATTTTCCTCTTTCAAGTTAATATATGTGACTTTGCATATTTGTGATGCTAGCCTAATGCACTATTCTTTTGGGATTTCCTAGTCCAATTAGCATAAAGGGGTAAAACATGCAGCACAATATTAGTTTTAGCATTTTAATTTTGAAATTGGGGTTTTCAAATTGGAATTATTTGCTCAATATGGATTCTAATCTGTATTACATTATCTTAGTCCCATATAGAATAAGATTATCTTATTATGATATTTGGTTATTTTGGGACTATTTAACATAATTATATAATATTGATATTTACTTCCTTTTTCATGAGCCATCAGAAAGACTAGATAAAGTACTCTAGGTTTATTGTTCCGCAAAAAAGAGATTAGAGGTTGTAACGTTGTGTCCTTTAAGATTTTTGTCATCTTTTGAGAACTTCTTTTCTTTTTTACCCCCTCTCCAACAAAAAAAAGAATGATACTTTCACTTATCTGATAAAGTTATTCGGCAGCATCAACTTTCAAAATTTCACTCTAATCAAAATACACTTATTGCAGAGTGAACATGAAAATACAGCAGCATAATTTACGCCAGATTTATCCTTGATGGGTATAATTGGACCTGATCCTCAATGCAAAAAAAATAAATTATGTTGTATGTTTTGTTATCCCAGTTTTAAGCTCAGATGGTATACTAAATGCTCCTTTTAAGTAATTGGATGCATTATTTCTATGTACAGAAGTGTATGTGATAGAATACGTTATTTATGTAAGTAACTTCAACCACATTTATGGGATAGAAGTTGGTTTTTAACACCTTTAGTTTAAGGATTGCCATGTTGAGCCGAAGGAGTTCTAGAAGTTTAAATTTTACTGTAGTCATATTCTTGTTGAAACTTACATCCTCTATAAATTTGCACTCCAACATACTTAAATCATTATTAACCAAATTGGCATATTTAAGTTACATTAAAAATATAATTATTTAATAAGTCAGTACCATATCTTCGTACAACTGAACTCAAAGCATCATTTTTGCTTGATATTCCTCTTTGATTACATTTACATGTATGTACCCAAAGTAATTTTATAAGATATACCTGGAAAAACCTTGCACGATGTTTTGCCATGAAGATAGATGGAACTAATAGCTCATATAGTTTTTCATAGAAATTAGGGTACTCCACTTCATACTTGGTCATTAGGATAAAAAGGCTGCTAAGTGCCATCACACTGACTACACCACCAACATCATATGACCTTGTCAAGAAATCACTGCACAAAAAAAAAAAAGCAATGCATCAGATTCAACATCTAGTTACCATAACAAAACACCAATTTCTGTAGCACAGATGTTTACCATAACATTTTGGGATTAGACAGATGAGGAACGACTGCTTGGTGAAGGTTAACAAGAACCTAGTAAAAAAGAACCATGTAGCTCACAAAATCAAAAGGAAGAAAAAACATGCATTAAAGTATAACAATGTAGTTCCGTTCACATAAAACAGGGTGTAAAGACAAGAATGTGAAATTAACAATCACCACTATAACAAATAGAACTCAACTTACATCATACGTGCATAAAATGAATATAGTCAAAGGATAATATTGATTAGAAGCCTTTGTAAAAATAATCAAACAATACATAAAATGAATATAGTCAAAGCATAATATTGATTAGAAGCCCTTTGGAAAAAAAACAAAATAATAATATTGATTAGATATAGGAGATTGACTACGAAGCAACATACCTGCTATAAAATTGATGAAAATATATAGGACATATCAAGAAGAACTACATATGGTTCTTATTGAATCAGAAGAAACGTATAATAGAGTATATAGAGAGGTTTTGTTTAAGGCTTTTTAGAGATGAAAATAGTTTTGGTAACTTACATTCTAGCAGGTAAAGATATGTGTGAGGAGATCATGATGATTCATGAAGAATGATAGCTCAAGTCTTGTGGTTAGTACTTAGTACCTTAAACTGTCATACAAAATTGTAGGAAGAGGGAGGTGCCAACCATGAAATCAAAGTAGGGTAGATAAAATGGAAAAATGTTTCAAGTGTGATATATAAAGAAAATATACCACTCAAGCTTACAAAAAATAATTCATAACTATAATACAAACAATATTGCATTGAACTAAATTTGAGTGGTAAATATCCATTGAGAAATCAACTTAGTGTTGTAGAAATGAGAATCTTAAGTTGGATTAGTGAGTCACACTACACAATATAGGATTAAAATTACAATTGTTAAAGAGAAAATTGTGATAGTCCCTATTGTAGAAAATGTGGGAGTCTTCGATAATATTAGAGTTGACTAATAAAGGACAGTCAAATAGTTAGAGGTAGAACCAAGGAAAATGATACGCCAAAATTGTAAAGAAGGATTTAGGAATAATTGGGTATAACTTTAAACTGGTGCTACAAATAGCATATTGCAAAAAATAGCGTGACACTAAAACTCTGCAAAGTGAAATAGTGGATAGAATTGCAGTCAAATAGTGGAGGCCACATAGAGATCAAAATGAGTATATTATATATAAGGCAAACGTCGTTTATGTTTAGCTCAATTTTCATTTAGGTCCGTTAAGTTTATTTTTTCCTGATTCGGTTCTTTAAATTACATTCGGTTTGCACCATTAACCTTTAAGATATATTAAATTAAACAAGTGGTCCTCTAAGTTTAAAATTTTTCTTGAATTACTCTAATGAAATGTTAAGATCTAATTGAAACATCACAACGAGTTGATTGTCCAAACTACTTTGCACGTGAAAGAAGTTAAAGTCATTGATTATGTGTATAGACCTTTATTACATTGTTTTTTAAGGTTACACATGTGTTTAAATTGTTGTGTAGAGAAAAAAAAAAATATAGACAATGTATAAGATTTGATAAATGTTTTCTAAATGGTTAGTATGAGGGACATATTGTTGCAGCATTTGGTAGAGTTTCTAATGATCAAAAGCTTTCAGTTCAACTAATTGTTGTCGAAATTGTGATAAAGAACTATCAGTGCAAACATAATGTAACTTAAAGGGCTAAATTGGGATAAAATAAACTTAAAGGACTTAAGCAGAAATTGAGTTAAACTTAAAGGACTATAGGTGTATTTTTACCTATATATAAAAAAAGCATGTTGCATACAAATAAATAAAAAGAATGGAGCTATTATATCATAGTGTATATATTGAAAGGTATATGTATTACACTGAATATTGGAGTAATACTCACAAAATCTTCGGTTTTTCTATTATATTAACAGGCCACATGTGGGATTCACACAAAAACTTAAGTTTTGTTATTTCAAAAAACCTAAAATTTTATTTTTTCCACGATGGCCGCTATTTCGGCTAGTAGAAATTGGAATAGCAGCCACTATTGTCCTAATAGCGAAACTAGAACATCATTGGGGTTTTCATAGCGGATATATCAAAATCCTCTATGCTGTAGCGGCTCTATAGCTGCTATTTGATAACATTGCTTTAAACCAAATACATGATAGGGATTTACTGCATCGATTGATCCATGTAGGCAACTCTGCCAAGTGAAAAAAAATGCCTGATTAGTGCTTATTGGTCTAAATTCTTATGAGTCTATTATATCAACAATAAAGCCACAAATCCCTCCTGTTCATTCAACAATAAAATGTATAACCACAAATCCTCTGATACAAACAACAATCTCCCTTTTGTGAAGTTCTAAAATACTAAGAAAACTAATGCTATAGGCTAAAGATTGAATAGAGAAGCTATCAAGCCAAGGCGCATTCTAATGTTAAGTACAGAGGACCAATTAAATTTGACCATAGAAGCAGTTTAGTTTTTCTGTTGATTTCCTTTGACTCACAGTTGCAAATTGAAATTATAACACACACCAAAAGCACATGTGTGAACGCAAACATTCACTCTTTGTGCACTTGCAAATTATAATGGCAACCATATTGAAATTTCAAAAGCATACACTTGCAAATTACCTCTTTGTACACATCCAGTGGAAGTGGCAATCTAAGATACGCAATCCAAGCTTCAGTAAATTTTAACTTCATCTTCTTGGCAATATTGACTGCAGAAAGTACCTATATGCATAACAATGAAGATGTAATAGATAACAAAAGTGAAGATACAAATAATTACAGCAGTTCTGAAATAAAGAGATTATTCTATTATAATGATAAGGATAGATTCATTAAAAAAGAAGCTACAATTTATCCAAGAATAAATGATCCTCGTTAATGAAAAAATTTGGGAGCAACGTTGAACTGGCAATGAGTATGGAATAATACTTACATTTTTGTTATGCTTCTTGGACTTAACCTGCTTATCATCTGCATTCACATCTCCAGAAAGTGTCTTTTGATCCCTTTCTATGGAAAAATAACCAAATTATAAAATATAAATGTATACTCCAATTTTTCCTTACTACGACAATAACAACCAAGTCTGCTCCCACAAAACCAAGTGGAATCCTCTATAGTGTATATGAATCAATCAAGCCATAAAGCCCTGTCATGTATTGGGTCCTAAAAAATTGTATTTTTACGCAAATTCCTCAAGGAAAAATAAGAGAAGCAGCGCTAAACAGTGCATTCCAAGTATAAAAATATAGGCCTCAAAAGGATCAAGTAAAGATCTTCATACGAAATAAAATTTTATAAAAAATAAAATATAAAAGTGGTAAGCATGCAGTCACCTGATACACTCCACATTTCGAAATTAGAAGTATCATCTGATCTTTCAAGAGCAGGAACATGTGATAGGGTGTAGTACATGTTATGGATGACACACTCAATACTGCAAAAGATACATTTTCAAAGTTATCAATCAAACTAAATAAATTCATTTTCAAGTAAATTTTACATCTCCTAGTTTAAAATATAAAAACTAGGACCAAGTTTGCCTAGCATAAAAAGTTGAGTTGTTTTCATGCCTTATACACTTAAGTTGCAAAAGTGCTTATATAGCATATTGTATGACATTGACATGGCATGTCATTTTTGCATATAAAACATGAGACACAAATCATTTCAAATCAAAGAACATAATCTTATAATACTACTGATAGTCGACCAGCTACGGTGATCTACATTTCTTAATAAAAGAAGGACATGGGAAAGAATAGAAGTAACCAGTGGCTATAGTTATTACTAACTTTGAGCTCAATTGACTTTCATTGGTGCCATCTGCACTTGCAGTTTTATCATCTAATAACAAAAAAGTGAATTATCCAACAAGAATACCCAAATATATGGAAATTGAAAAGGTTGGCTAAGAAAGAAAATCACCTGAAACCTCTTTTCCTTCCAAATTTTTAGTGAGCTTTTCTAGACTTATGAACGTAAAATAACTGCACCAAATAACAAAATAATAATTCAGTAAAAAAGATAAAGCCCATAGATGAGATGAGTCATGTACTCAACACACAAACACAAACACAACACTAAAATAGAGAAATCAAATCAGTGAAAAAGATAAATCAAATCACCTGAAACCTCTTTTCCTTCCAAATAACAAAATAATAATTCAGTAAAAAAGATAAAGCCCATAGATGAGATGAGTCATGTACTCAACACACAAACACAAACACAACACTAAAATAGAGAAATCAAATCAGTGAATTTTATATATGCTATAAATAAATTGTGGCAGCCCTTTTATTCATTCAAAATTTAAATTTAAAATGTAAATAACTGCTGAGAGTTCATATTCATATTCATATACATATACATATACATAACAAACAAAAATAATGAATAGCTCGCATAGAAAAACCCAATGAAAGCATAATAATCATACCGGGCATCAATATACTTGAAATACTTCGATATTAATAAATCCACCAAAAATGCAACAGGACTAGTAGAGTGAATCTAACAAAGCCAATAAAAAAACCAAACAAATTAGATTAGAAAAACATTAATTATTCAAACTATGTCACAAAAATAATTAATAAGTAGCATTAAAATCAGAATAAATAACTTACAATACCACGAATAATCCTATGATACAAACAAAAGTGAAAGCTTCCTCCATTAGAAACCTTAACAAACTCCATCAAAGTATCCAATACAAGCTCCTTAAGAGTCTCATCAGATTCATCCGAAACAAGAACATGGATAAGAGACTTAAGAAACTCATCGAATTTGGAACGGAGCCAAGTGAAATATATGAACTCTGATTCATCGCCGTCGTAATCGGAGGCAGTGGCGGAGGAAGAAGGTAGTTTAGGGAGAAGGGGGAGGAAGAAGGAGTGAAGAGAGAGAAGCGATTCGAGGACATGGTGAGGTGGAGAAGAAGGTGAAACGAAAGTGAGAAGAAGAGGGAGGTTGTTTATATGTGATGCTGATGAGAGTAATTCGGAGCCTAGGGTTTTGAGTTCTGCGACGCTGTTCTTCATTGGAGGCTCGTTGTTAGCGGCGGCTTCGTTGTCGGAGATGAGGTGTTCAGGGTGATAGAGTTGTCGATAGGTACCAGACCTGACTTCGTCGATGACGGTAGGTTCTAGATCTACAAATACGACACAAGGAATGTAAATTTTTTAAACAAAACCCTAAAAATCGAGAACACTAGCAATCACAAATCCATGTTTTTGTAAATTAAACTTCACTAGTTCACTGATTGAATACAAAATGACGGTGCTAAAAAATAGAACCCAAAAGATCAAGAACACTAGCAATTAAGGTTTGGTGAAGAAAACCAATTATTAGGTTGAAACGCATTGTTGCATTGTATCAAAAAGCTAAAAAAATAAAATGAGTTTTCACAAAAATGCTTAATTAAGGATGAAACCTTATGGCCTTTCCAATTAGTTCTCACCCGTGAAAGAAAATATTTTTTTGGAGTAAAGTGCAAGAAAATATTTTTTTGGAGTAAAGTGCAAGAAAATATATCATCCACTAGATTTGTCATTTGACTATATGTGCCCTTCTCCAGTGGCGGAGCTTGACCGATAATTTTGGGGTGGCCGACATAAAAACATCTAAACCTTATATTCAACATAAAACACTTATCTAAATCAATCAATTTTTTTACTCTTCATTATTCTCACAAACTTATCTAAATCAATCAATTTAAGAAACATAAAACATCTTATATGCAAATAAAAATAAACTAAAACACTTTATAGGACAAAAAAACTCAAACAAAAATGCAACAAAACTCAAACACGTTGTGTGCAACAAAAAAAATTCAAACACTCTATATGAACATAAAATCAAACAACTTATGTGCAACAAAAAAAAACTCAAATACTTTATATAAACATAAAATCAAACACCTTATGTGCAACACAAAAACCCTAAACAAAAATCATAAATTGAACTCTAAATCAAAATTTCAAGTCCAAATCAAAGCTCCAAACTCAACAATAACAAAATAAACTCTAAATTTCATGATAACTGAAGAACATAAGCAAAGCAAAATGTTGCACTAACAAAATCAAAACTAACAAAATAGAAATCCGAATTCCAAATCAAAACTAACAAAAATCAGAACTAACAAAATAGAGAGGTGAACAGCGAGGCAAGAGCGACGAATAGCCACCGCCACGGAGGCAGTCGCAAAGGCGGCCGCAGACCTCAGCGAGCAGAAGAGCGATTCGTGATTCGTAGTCTGGCAGAGGCGGCCGCGCGTTTGTCGTTGTGAATCTGATTCTGGAGGAGGGAGAGAGGAATGTTGTAACTTGTAAGCAAAATGGAGAGAGATACGCGGATGGAAAAGAGAGATACGCGGATGAAAAAGAGAGATACGCTGATGGAAGAGAGAGGAAGAATGAGAAATCTGAAATAGGTTTAGATATTGATGTAATTTTTTAGTTTTGATCAGGGCATTATAGTAATTTTACTTATAATTTTTTTTTGGGGTTAATTAATTATATTTAATTTATTATTATTATAGTCGTAGTAGTACTAATTAAATACAGCATGCCCTCATTGTTCACTATTTCTACAAGGCCAATTGAGTGTGTCGGCGATGTTTGACTTTTCATGACCAAAAAGCCCCTAACACGTTTCCCATGTTTTGACTCCATTTATTAGATCGACAGGGCATATTAGTCCTCCCATAAAGTTCAAAGTCTTTGCAAAATCAAGTATTAACAAGTCCCTTCTCTTTGCTTTCAAGCATTCACATACAAACATATTGATACTAGAATGTCTTCCATTTTAACTTTTCATCTTTCAAAATAAATTAATATAATTAATAATTAGTATATTTGAAAAACAAATATATCTAATAATTTAAAAGAAAATTTATATTTAGTGACAATATTTTTTTCAAAAAGTGTGTATATTATCCAAATTATCCTTCAAAATAATGATATTGAAAACAAAAATTAAATTAAGTATTTTAAAAATAGTAGGAGTGAAGAGAGAGAAGGAATTCGAGGACATGGTGAGGTGGAGAAGAAGGTGAAACGAAAGTGAGAAGAAGAGGGAGGTTGTTTATATGTGATGCTGATGAGAGTAATTCGGAGCCTAGGGTTTGAGTTCTACGATGCTGTTCTTCATTGGAGGCTCCATTGTTCAGTTTCGATGCAGTATCGCAGATTTGGAGGTATGGTTTGGGTTGGGTTTTTCTTTTTTAGTCGGAAAACTGGGCCTGTTTTGGGCCAAATTCTATTATAAGCCCAGTTAACTGTTTCTGGTCCTGTTTCTGTTGTAGTAAAGTGTCCGAGTTACAATTTACCCTATTCCTATATGTGGAGGTTGCTTTATGCGCCTCCGTGTTTATGGTACACACCTATCTGTCTCAAAAAATTGGTACTTTAATGTTTTTTTACCCAATGATAATTGAATGATTGAAACTGTAGGACTTTTTTAAAAAAAATACCTTTAATTATAGAAAAAAGAAATTTAAATATGATTTTGATGAAGAACTATTTTAGTTTTAATCACTATAAAAAATTGATTTATTGTACTTGCAATTTCAAAAAAAAAATAAAAAGTCCCTTATGAATTTTTTAAAAATCAGAAATAAATTAGTTTAAAGAAGCTTAATTAATTAACTTTACACAAACTTATGCTTCATGCAAATCACAAACTTATAAATAAAAAGAACAAGATTGCAAATTTATGCTTCATGCTATCAATTTACTTATTTCCATGACTCAATTCCTAAAAAGGGGTCACTATAATCCACAATTTTGTGCATGTCAAATCACTTTGGAGGTTCTAATTTCTTGTTGTTGACTATACTATATGAATTTTCATTTTTCAATATTTGGTAGCCACAATTGCATATATGTAAATTCCACAACCTTATCCAACACTTTAATCTAGTTTTTCAATTTATGTTGGGCAAAAAAAAAATTGCATATTTGTAAAAAAAAAATCCCCTTTTCATATTCACAAAATTTGGTTTTGGGTTTAGTATTCAAATTATACACTAAAATAATTAATTTTTGTTTTGGGGAGGAAGAATATGGGTTGGGGGGACCTAATTTTGAAAATATTAGCACGAATTAACTCATGAATCATCATACAGTTCACTCATTATACCTCCTCTGCTATCATAGGCCCCAAACTTGAATGCACTGTGTTAAATACACATTACTTCACACAATAACCATGTAAATAATTTACATGTATATAACTCCACCATATCTTGAATACACACAAGAATATTTTTTGGCAGCGATGATATTTATAGAATCCACATGCACCCCTCATTGTGTTGGGGAGTCCGAGAAAAATAAGAGAAATAAATTAGTATATGAATCAGTACTCTTATGTATTTAATATTTAGTTTATTTTTAGTCAATGTAAAATTTAATAGTGATATGATAACAAGAAAACAATAAATAAATTTAAAACACAAATAATTTTTTTAAATATATTTATCTACTCATATTTGAAATACGTCAAACATTAAATGTAAACATCTTTTTCAATAGAAATTCAAACCCAAACTAAGCATGTCAAAATTTGTTCACCAAAATGGCTAGGTAGTTAGTTACATTGAAAAAGGTACAAAATGAAACACTCACTTCCATGTACCTCAAATTAAGAGGGGTCGAATTATTTGGTATTGGTTTGTGAAACAGTGAGGTGGGGTTTGTGGTCCATAGAGTGTGAAATAAGTGCACAAGTACTAATTTTGGTTAAAGGACTCCCACCATGGCACCATTGCCCCTAGTCACTATACCTCCAGCTATAGCCTTTTTGGTGTGCGCGTGTTGATGATTTTCTTTTTAATACAATGGTTGGACGAAATAATTGTGTTGTTGACAAATAAATAAAAAGTTATGTACCATAATCTATTAGTTGATTGATATTTTAATTTAAAATTGTCAATGGCTAAACAAACATCACAATTTGAAGTAGTGTGTCAATTTTTTTTAATGAAAAAAAAAATATCACAATTTAAAAAATGTAATGTGTGAGTTTTTTTACCATTTATTTTAAAGACAAATAAAAAAAAACATCACAATTTAATGATGCAATGTGAAAACCTGCATTAATATGCCTTTTTTTTAGCTTTGAAAAGAAAAACGCAAGAAACTACCATTAATTTTTAATTTGTATGCATATCATCCTTCAACAATTTTGTAATAATTTACATTCACTTATTTTAATGATTGACTTGTAAATATGATTACTAATAGAATCTTAAATGATCATTAGTTTTTTTTAAAGAGTGAAGAAACGTACTTAGTATATCAAGCATCTCTATAACTATCATATAAGTATTAATTACAAACTGAATAGTTAATTTTTTTTTTGTTGCTACAATGAATGTTCATTATTTTATTAAATGAAAATATGTCCAATTGGCATTCATGACTAATCTATGATGAAAATATGACCAATTGACATTCATAACTATTCATTGCAAGAGCTTTTAATAATACAATTACCATTCAGTACAAGGCATCACAGATCAATAAATCATTTTGCGGTTCAAAAATTTTCAAGCTATAATTGCTTCAATTCAAGAGCCTTAAACTTCAATTGAATGAAAATTGCTATAAGATCCTCTTCTTTCTACCTATTTATTACTTTCAAATTAAATGAAAATTGTTTGGCCATATTACCCTCACTTTCAATGTCACTATTTTATGAAACTTGTTCAATATGGAATGTCATTGTTAAATGCAAATCGAATAAAAGGTGTGAAATGTCGATTTTTTGTACAGAAATTTAAGACAAAGAAATAGACAAATGCTTGTCTAATGGAATGGTTTTATTTTTGCATTTAACTTGAAAAGAAAAGGCTTAATTAGGCTTATGAGTGCTATGGAGATATGAGTGACTCATATAACTTAATGAGGACACTTGAAGTAATACTCATACAACTCATTCGGCAAATTAACTAAGAAACCAAAATGAAAAAAAGAAAAAAGATAAGTGACAAAAAAAACTAATTAAGCTAATAGAAAATCATGTTCACAATTCAAAGCTGTTCAAATTTTTGGAAAATGAATAGCAAGGTATAATGAAAGAAGCCAACAAACAAGAAAACACTAATACTAAAATGGGCTTGTTTAATTTGACGCATTATGAATGATTAACTTTAAAAATATATTATCATAACTTGATTACAAATCTTGTGTGTTATATGTAACTTTTGTACTTGCAATTTTACCTCGTTTCATCCTCCAATACAACAACATTAATCTCTTCTCACGTTTTGTCTTACTCACAATCTTTGATGGATTGTGTTGTGCACTCAATTAAAATATATTTAAAAATTTATAATTTAATCATTTAAAATATATACTTGAATTAAAAATTGTTAAAATCTTTCAAAATGATTTTCTTTTAGAGATATAATTTAAGTAATAATAAATTTTATCCGAACATATTTTATTTTCAAATTTAATTTTAAAAATAAAAATAAAAATTCAAAGAACATATGAATTAAATTCGACTTATAAAAGAATCAAAAGTCAATACATATCACGTGCAACCCACACAAGTCACTAGTAATATAAAGAATCTACCAATAAAGAGTTTTATTTTTTATTTTTAAGAGTGATATTAACACTCATACTCTAATTTGGGTGAAATATTGTATCCCCACTATTCTATGGGACACTCATTTTCCTACACGAAAAAGTGCGACTCTTGAAAAGAAAATAATTAAATAAGTTTTTAATTCTTATGAAAAAATTTATTAATTTTTACTCTTATGAAAGTTTTCTATTTTTAATTTTGGTATGTATAAATCAATTCATGTGTATCCTTCAAAATTTTGAATGATTTTTAGTAGTAATGTTCATAATATTATAAAAGAAAATTCCATAAAAATTTAGAATTTAAAAAAAAAAATTATAAATTTAAATGAAAAATAAAAATAAACTGAAAAGAAAAAAAATTATAATTGGAGGAACTGAGTTCCCCGAGCATCAGCTAAACACTGATTTAATAGGGGGACAAGTTAGGATAATCATGAGCTCATGAGAAAGAAACACACCCAATTTAACAAATCAATTTGAACAAGAGTTTCCTTCATGCAAAGTATGAGCCAACACAATATTTCAACATAAAAGAACATATTGTTATCAATAAGAGGAGCATAAGGATGGGTAGGTAGAATGCCATCCTTGAAAAAGGTCGAAGTCGTTTGATAATTTGACTCACAAATGATGTCTCTAAAACCAAGATCTCATAAAAAATAGTATGATGCTCAACATTAATATAAGTAGTATGACCAAAGCTATCCACAAAAATCGAAATTCAACCACCAATGGATAGAGTTGTCGATAGGTACCCGACCTGACTTCGTCGATGACGGTAGGTTCTAGATCTACGAATACGGCACGAGGAATGTAAATTTTTTAATCAAAACCCTAAAAATCGAGAACACTAGCAATCACAAATCCATGTTTTTGTAAATTAAACTTCACTAGTTCACTGATTGAATACAAAATGACGGTGCTAAAAAATTTGAACCAGAACCCAAAAGATCAAGAACACTAGCAATTTAGGTTTGGTGAAGAAAACCAATTATTAGGTTGAAACGCAGAGAGGTCTTGCAGGGACAATTTTCACAGAGAGTGAAGAAATGCACATAGCGAAGAAAACCAGTTACATATGCATATAATTAAAAAATTAAAAAGACAGTATGACAATACTTTTTAAAAAAACGCTTTAAAAGACCTTAATTTTACGAGACTCTATGACAACGCTTTTATAAAAAGTGTTTTAAAAGACCATATAAAAGCACTATATGACCTTATAACAACGGTTATAGAAAAAATGATGTAAATATTTTGACTCTATGACAACGCTTTTATAAATAAAAAACGTTGGCAAATGTTTTGTTATTATATATAACTATTAGTATCTATGATAGCGTTTTTAAAAAAAATGTTGTCTTATCCTCCGTATATTTTTAAGATATAATACAATAACGTTTTTATTTAAAAAAAACGTTGTTAAAGGTGCATTATAAAATCTATATTTTGGTGTAGTGCAAATAAGAGGTTGATATGTCAATTTGTTCTTATTATAGTTCAAAAGCTAAAAGTTCTGATATGAAAGTCACTTGTTTACTTTGCTATATTGTGCACATATGTAGGGTCGTTGAAAGATGGTTTGGATATGCAAAGGGTGGCTCTTGAGGCTATATCAGTTGATGTCATAGTTTGAACTAAGAGTCAATCAAGATTGTGAACTTGATAGGTTGAGGAGTATGTTAGGGTCCTCTACGAGATACATGGATGGGGCTAGGAAAAATGAGAGGGAAGAGAGAGCTTGAGAGAGTGAGTGAGAGAGGGAAAAAGAAGACGGTTTCAACTTATTTTCATTTTTTTTAATTAATGTCATTTTGTTCTCTATGGAAAAGAAAATGTAATTAAAAAACTTTAAAATAAAAAACTATTCTTTAACAATTAACACAAAATAAAAAAACCAAGTTTAGATTAAAGGAAACGTAATTCAAAGACTTTAAAATGTTTTTTTAAGAACTATTATGACACTGCATCATTTTCAAGGATTAAAGTGAATGTTTATTCAATTTTACATTAATTTAATATTTGATTTGATTAAAAATATATTTATAAGAGATTTTGTTATTATATATAACTATTAATACATATGACATTGCTTTTAAAGAAAAAACGTTGTCTTAAATTCAATGTATATACAACAACGTTTTTATTTAAAAAACACTGATAAAAATACACTATAAAAAATCATACTCCGGTGGGATCGGTATTCCATTAATTGATAAACTTGACCGTATTCTTTTAACATGTTGGTATTAATATCACCAACATTATGTATTGATCTTCATTAATTCTTATTGGTTGTGTACATGACTACCATCCAATGCACCAAATTATAATGTAAAGATCGTGGTCGGCAATTTTCAGCCTAAGCAACAACCAACAACTTTACAATATGAATTAGCACTATATTCTTCTGAGTGGGTTGACTTAAAGGATCATAAAAACAACTAAATTAAAACTTTGTTGAATATATAACCAATAGAGTGAGGGACAAATTATATATATATATATATATATATATATATATATATATATATATATATATATATATATATCCACAAAAGTAAATAACTGCTGAGAGTTCATATTCATATTCATATTCATATACATATACATAACAAACAAAAAAATAATGAATAGCTCGCATAGAAAAACCCCATGAAAGCATAATAATCATACCAGACATCAATATACTTGAAATACTTCGATATTAATAAATCCACCAAAAATGCTACATGACTAGTAGAGTGAATCTAACAAAGCCAATAAAAAAACCAAACAAATTAGATTAGAAAAACATTAATCATTCAAACTATGTCACAAAAATAATTAATAAGTAGCATTAAAATCAGAATAAATAACTTACAATACCACGAATAATCCTATGATACAAACAAAAGTGAAAGCTTCCTCCATTAGAAACCTTAACAAACTCCATCAAAGTATCCAATACAAGCTCCTTAAGAGTCTCATCAGATTCATCCGAAACAAGAACATGAATAAGAGACTTAAGAAACTCATCGAATTTGGAACGGAGCCAAGTGAAATATATGAACTCCGATTCGTCGTCATCGTAATCGGAGGCAGTGGCGGAGGAAGAAGGTAGTTTAGAGAGAAGGGGGAGGAAGAAGGAGTGAAGAGAGAGAAACGATTCGAGGACATGGTGAGGTGGAGAAGAAGGTGAAACGAAAGTGAGAAGAAGAGAGAGGTTGTTTATATGTGATGCTGATGAGAGTAATTCGGAGCCTAGGGTTTTGAGTTCTGCGACGCCGTATTGTTTTGTTTTCGTCTTCTTCTTCTTGTTCTTCATTGGAGGCTCCATTGTTCAATTCTTAGTTCTTACGGTTCGATGCAGTATCGCAGAGAGGTTTCGTCAGGGTTTAAGAATTTGGAGGTATGGTTTAGGTTGGGTTTTTTCTTTTGAGAATTGTACTGGGCACCCCCCACTTTTACCTCCCACCCCCCAACTATAAGTAAAAGACCATACTGCCCCTAATTTTAACTATAAAACCCTAAAAAAAATACATTTTCCTTTTTTCACCCATTTGTTCGAAACTCTGAAACATCTGATTCTCCCACCTACCAAAAATTCAAACCTTTCACACATTCGAAGTGAAAAAGTAAGGAAATTTCGAACCTTTCGTTGAATGTCAAAGCTTCGAATCATGTTTTTTTTCCAGATTTTTCCAGACATTAGAAACTTACGTTGAATGTCAAACTTTCGAAGCATGTTTTTTTTCAGATTTTTCCAGACATTCGAAACTTTCGTTGCATATCAAACTTTCGAAGCATGTTTTTTTCCAGACATTCGAAACTTTCGTTGCATGTCAAACTTTGATACATGTTTTTTCCAGAAATATTCAACCTTTCGAAACTTTCGTTGAACTTGAAACTTTCGAAGTACAAAAGTTTCGAAGGTTTCGTTGAAGATGAAATTTTCGAAATGTAAAAGGTTCGAGCATTCTGAAAGATTCGAAAAATCACGTTTCAGAAGTTTGAGATTGATGCAAAGTTTCGAAAATATTCGAAAGTTTGGTTTCCAGTGAAAGTTTCGAAATGTTTTTTGGGTTTTTTTAAATTTTTTTTCATTTGTTTTTAATATTGGTATATTGATATATTGCAGTGCCTAGAATGAGAGGTGTCTTTGGTCAAATTATTCGTAACATCATAGGTGACAGGCGTGATGGTGTAGAGAGAATTTCACCAACAGCATCAAACAGACGACACAACGAAGCAAATCGTCCAATTAGGCAGCGTCGTCGAAGACAACAGGAGGTCCAGGACGATGATGTTGACTCCACTGAGCATGCACATATGGAGGAGGATGTCCCTCAGCCGCCACAGATGGAGCAGACCGCTGATGATATTCCTGATACTTCTGCACATCCTGATGCTGATGAGTCAGATGATGCTTATGAGTCGGATGATGCTGCTGATATTGATGATCAGGATCAGCAGACCGGATTTCCCGGAGGGCCGACGGTGACATCTCTGTTGACACAGTACGAGCATCATGTGGCTCGGAGGTTATGGGAAGGAGAGGTATTAAATTAATTATTTTATATTTAATTATTTGTGTTTAAGTTTATTAAATTAAATGAATATTTATATAAATGTTTAATTATATTTATTTTACATTTATAATTAATTATAAATTAATATAAATGTTTAATTATATTTATTTTTAAGTTTAAGTTTATTTAATTAATTACATATTAATATAAATGTTTAATTATTTGTTTATTTATGTTTAAGTTTATTAAATTAATTGTAAGTTTATATAAATGTTTAATTATATTTATTTTACATTTATAATTAATTATATATTAATATAAATGTTTATTATATATATTTTTAAGTTTAAGTTTATTTAATTAATTATATATTAATATAAATGTTTAGTAATTAATCCAATGGCTAGTAAACGTTCTTTTGACGACGGTGCTTTGTTTAGCGGAAATATTCAGATTACGAGACAACGACACCAATACGACATTATATCATGTTGCTATCACGTAACCCAAGTCTGGTAAACACATCCACTTATCTTGTCCTTGAACACCCAGTCCTGATATGTTCAATGAGTTTCGCACTGATTCAACACTGTCATCGAACACATATAAGAACTAATTCAATTCAAATTGTATTACAACTTAATTTGTTTTATATTATTCTACACTTTTATCAACTTTATGTGGGTCTTTATATTTTTATTTAAAATACACAATACAATAGAATTTTGGTTTTTTTTAATATCATAAATATAGTATTTTTTATATCAATTTGAATTGAACTTCTTAATATTAATATTAATATTAATAAATTTGATTTAAAAATAATAATTTAGAATTGTTAAGTAAATTATGAGAATTTCAAAATAATAATTTAGAATTGGATGGTGTAATTTTAGAACAGTTTTCTACGGTACAGTAGTAAAACTGGTATAGTGTAACTGGACTGTTTTATCTTAGAGACATCGTGGTTGATAGTTTGTCTTGCACAGTTTTAGACAGTGCCGTGAAAAGTTATAAGGAAAGTGACCTAGTTCCCGATTCAACACAATAATATCTTTTGTGGCTGAATTTATTTATTTTTTTCAAAATTAAAAAACAACAAACTTTTATTGCAATATACAACCTTTTTTTATCATAAAACTCTCTCAATCTTTTGTATAAAAGTGTAAGTTTTGGTACCACTTTAGTCTTCGAAGAGAAATTTTGGAAAACTGTTTGGCCAAGTTACGAGGGTGAACCATGTTCTAAAAACTCTTGATTTTGTATCCTTTATTTTTCTTTTAATCAAAATTAGTTAACTCTTAACAACCAAATAAAGAGGTTGAGCTATCACAATAACGAAGAACTCCAAACTTTTTAGTCAACTCCAAAATAGTTCATTAAAATTAACCTAGTATGCTTGTGCCGAATATAACCTCCATATAACTTGTTTAGATTTTGTCGATGTTCATCTAACCCTCAATATTTATCCATCCATTCACATATGTAAGCAAATATGGAGGGATTAGATGAACATTCACATAGCCTATATACAAGTTGCCAATTAGTTTGTTGATTAATTAGTAGAATATCAAGTTGCCAATTAGTTTGTTGATTAATTTGTCTATTAAGTTAATTTGTCTATCCTAATTAGCCTATATACAATTATAATTACTTGTAAATTTATATCTAAGATGATAATTTCAATGACATTTATTTTACAGAAAGAGAATATTAATGTAAAATCAATGTTGATAAACTACATACTCAATTACAGCGCAACATTATATCTCACAACAAAAGCTTATACGTAGATTATTTTGATACATATTTACAACTTCATGGATATATTTGCCACTTCACATAATTCAAAAATTAATTTAACTAATACTTGCAATTTAAAGAACCAATTTATATATTCCCTCGTACAAGAGTTGAACTCAAGATTCCAATTGGTGATATTTAAACTACAATGTATTATATTAAAAAAAAATTCAAATTTTGTTTCAAATTTTAAGTCCTTGTATAGTTTAAAATATAAAATTTATATATATCACACTCTTGCTACATATGAACGGATTTCGTCGTCTTGAAAGTGTTTGAAATGATGTAAATAAAAATAGAAAATTTAATATAAATAAATAGGACATAATATTTGTATTTCAAAACTTTCAAAGAAACATTTTAATTTTAGTTGTGAACATACATGAACCAGATTCAGGGACACTCAATTCGTTGTCTTTTAGCGGAACCATGTTCCTGATCCAATAAATCTTTAGCAGCATTCTCGTTGTTGTCATTGATTGTTTCGGGAGTTTCTTCACATTTGAAAGTCCAACCAGCAAAATTATTCTCTGAAAAGAGAGAGGAGGGAGTTGTTTTGTAGAAAGCTAGAGGAACCCCTTCACCCTTCGAGATATCTGCAATGGTACAAGTTGTCACCAATGAAACACCATCAGTTTTCCATGTCAACTATCAGTTTTAAAATAACCATATAAAGGTGGATGATGCGGCAAAGTAGAGATTTCTTATTGATTGTCGGTGTAAAATTGTTTTAGACTGACAATGGATACTCTTTAATTCCACAAAATATTGCCAATTATATACAACAAACATATCTCAAGCTAAAATATAGCCAGTTATATACAAGAAACATATCTCAAGCTTTCTCTTATTACGCAAACAGTGTATATAGGCATATGTTCCTGTAAACAAAACCAAATGGTAACTCACCTCCGCTCCAAATATTGTTGCATAAGAACCAGCACTAAAATCCTCAACATTAACTTCACATGTTTTGGCTCTGACTGTCAAATCAGTCTCAAGAAGGGTCAAAGCAAACCTGAGAGCACAAGTAAAAACATGTAGCGTTTAAGGTATTATGTCAAAATCAACAAACACAGATTAAATAAAACATTGCAGAAAAGGAAAACAACGAGTATTGCGTCAACGACAAAACACTTGCCGTTGGACAGGAGGACAGTAGTGGTGAATAGCGGAATCAATTTCCCAAAGAGAGCTTCCTGCTCCAAAGAAATCTTCATCAGCACAACAAATATAGAACACAAATAGGTGACTCTTAATAAACTAAGAGATACTGTAGGGAAGGGCCACATTTGCCTACATTGAGTTTAATGGCAAACTTATCGTTGACATTTTACTACAAGTTATGTCAAGCAGGCAAGCTAATTTGAAGGTATAATGATTCTGAATGTGTCAATCCTAATGTCATGCTTAATTGAGTTTTCTCTTGTTTAAGAAACATCAAACAAACAAGCAAGCATGAATGCATTCATGTATGGAAGTGTATCAAGAGCATGAAAAGGGGATAAACCTGACCATACAACAATACATGTAAGATTAAATGGTCATGATCAGCTCCTCTTACCTCACACACCATATAGCCGCTATAGCAGCGTTATAGCATAGCAGAATTTGAACAAAGTGTAATGGCTCTGTGATACACTATTGTGGCGCTATAGCACTATAACATAGTGGAATTTGAATATACTGCTATTTTCCACAATCCATAATTGACAACACTGGATAAAAAACAACCATCCAATTTTCCAACATTCTCCAGGTTTGGTTTAGGGAAAAATAACAGAGTTCACGTAGAATAGACAATAGATAACTTAAAAAGATACTCACTCATAGCGCCTGACTTCATTGGATCAGTTTCCTCAATGTTAAAATGGTCTATGCTTGGTTTCTGGCAGGGCATACCAGTATTGGCATTATCCAATCTGTTCTATCTACCTCTTCAACAACGTCTTCCTGTTCATATATCAGAAATTATCTCTCCAGTTAAAACAGGGAAAGCAGTTGTTTTACTACACTGCAATACATATCCTAATTATTTTACCAAACCAACATATTTCAAAATTTAACACAAACACCAAACTTGAGAGGGATATAAAAGGAGGTAAATAATGTCTAATTAAATTCAAATTGCAGTTCTTTAAATTCCATCTAAATGTTGGATGAAGCAGCTGTTGGCTAACTAAGAAGTCCCCAAGAAAATAAAATCCAGTCCTAATATTATGACTCCTAGATATGTAAGGGATCATGAAGAAGTACATGATATGTTCTTTAATTTAACCTTTCTTTACAGTTCCAATATTTCTCTTATCATAATGATGTCAAATTGCCACCATGGCGGCACCTTGGGTTATGGTCCGCCTTAGGCTGCAATGCAAAATTTATTTGAAGGATTTTAGGCTGGCCACCATGAATTGGGGATTCAACATTGACAAACCTTATCACAGTATCAGACCAGAGATTTCTCCTTGAACCAGGAATCCAATCAATCTCCTGGTTCTACCAATTAAAAATATATGAGCAAATATGAATCAACAATGCCAATAATTCACTCTACAGCTGCATCAGAAAATTGCAGATAGCAGCAGCATAACATGCACGATTGCCCATTTTTCTTGTCAGTTTAGTCTGACACAAACAGATAAACAAGTATGCAGCTATTTTAACTGTCTAAGTACGTGTACAAACAAACTTTGTTGAGCAGAAACATAAGGAAAAGTATATAGAGGAGTAACTTATCAATACAGGATTTCAGAAGCCAAAATTTGGCATTCACCAACACTATTCATGGTTAAGCTACAACGCTGTTCACAAGCCTCACATACCCAATCCAATAAGTAATACCACAGCTAAACAACGCTGTTTTTAAACCTGGATTTGTTATTGTAACAAGCACTGGTTTGTGGTTTACTGGTCTAAACATAGCCGAATTGATGACAATTTAATTTTATATTTAGAGAAAAAAAATGATTGTGGAAAAGAAACAAGCAAGGAAAGGAAAAATGAAGGTCAAAGCCTGATACACCTTTAGGTAGCTGAAAGCGTACAAAGATAGAGTTGAGAGGGATTCAAAGTGGTAAGTTTTATGAAATAATAATTTAACATATGTATTTGCAATAGAGTATAAACAAAAAAAGTTACATATTTAAGTTCAACAATATATATAAAATACTTTTAGGTCATAAATTTATCAACATACTTTTGTAAAATATTGAATGTTTTAATTTACAATAAAAACAAAATTCATTTGTATCGAAGTATTAAATAAATAAAACATGCACATATACAATCAAAAGTGCATATGGAATAGGGGTCAAATGCTTCCGGTCATGTGAGAAGCAAAGTTCGAAAACATGCAAAGGAGAAAAGAATATGGCTAATATGGCTTTTCCATATTAAAACTGATTAAACTTGTATGACAAATCAGGCTGATCCTAAACAGCTCCCACCAACTTACACCCAGCTCAGCAATCCAACAGCTAGTTTACAGAATCCCTGGTTTTCTGGCTTGAGTGAACCGACTATATAGGTCTGGTTTATGATTTAATCAGTTGGTCCAGTTTCAAAACAGCTGTTATTCATTCTTTAAACAGCAATAATACTAAATAAGATGAACAGAAATATATATGTCCTGAACACAAGACCTATATCATCATTTTATAAATGAAATAGCTTAAAGATACCAACAGATTATGATTATGATTTCAAGATCCCCCTTTGTTTCCCTCTACCCCATATTTCAAGTGATCCTCAATAGCATCTCCAATACAAAAGAAGCAATCCAAAAAACAAAAGTTACTAATGAAGTAATAGGCAAAACAAAAGATAGAGAAGACGAGACTATGTTTACCTGGTGCACCAAACAGCTGATTGAAGAATGTCTACGCAAAATATTGTGAACCAGAGCCGTAATAACTAATGCACCTGAAGGTGGAACTGAAAGCAACAACCTACTCAATTTCTTTGCAAAGGGGGCAGCCAGGTAAGCTGGAACGCGGTCGGAGTTCAGGCAAGAATCAAGAAGCTGCAAATAATAAATAGCATTTTGTCAGAAAACAGCACACCCAAAGGATTTACATAAGTGAATATCGTTCGTCATCAGTCAATCATATTCAATACTTTGGTTTTCCCATTAGAGATGTCGGGAAAAATTATTTCCTCTTTCAAGTTAATATATGTGACTTTGCATATTTGTGATGCTAAGCCTAATGCACTATTCTTTTTGGGATTTCCTTGTCCAATTAGCATAAAGGGGTAAAACATGCAGCACAATATTAGTTTTAGTATTTAATTTTGAAATTGGGGTTTTCAAATTGGAATTGTTTGCTCAATATGGATTCTAATCTGTATTACATTATCTTAGTCCCATATAGAATAAGATTATCTTATTATGATATTTGGTTATTTTGGGACTATTTAACATAATTATACAATATTGATATTTACTTCCTTTTTCATGAGCCATCAGAAAGACTAGATAAAGTACTCTAGGTTTATTGTTCCGCAAAAAAGAGATTAGAGGTTGTAACGTTGTGTCCTTTAAGATTTTTGTCATCTTTTGAGAACTTCTTTTCTTTTTTACCCCCTCTCCAACAAAAAAAAGAATGATACTTTCACTTATCTGATAAAGTTATTCGACAGCATCAACTTTCAAAATTTCACTCTAATCAAAATACACTTATTGCAGAGTGAACATGAAAATACAGCAGCATAATTTACGCCAGATTTATCCTTGATGGGGTATAATTGGACCTGATCCTCAATGCAAAAAAAATAAATTATGTTGTATGTTTTGTTATCCCAGTTTTAAGCTCAGATGGTATACTAAATGCTCCTTTTAAGTAATTGGATGCATTATTTCTATGTACAGAAGTGTATGTGATAGAATACGTTATTTATGTAAGTAACTTCAACCACATTTATGGGATAGAAGTTGGTTTTAACACCTTTAGTTTAAGGATTGCCATGTTGAGCCGAAGGAGTTCTAGAAGTTTAAATTTTACTGTAGTCATATTCTTGTTGAAACTTACATCCTCTATAAATTTGCACTCCAACATACTTAAATCATTATTAACCAAATTGGCATATTTAAGTTACATTAAAAATATAATTATTTAATAAGTCAGTACCATATCTTCGTACAACTGAACTCAAAGCATCATTTTTGCTTGATATTCCTCTTTTGATTACATTTACATGTATGTACCCAAAGTAATTTTATAAGATTTTACCTGGAAAAACCTTGCACACATGTTTTGCCATGAAGATAGATGGAACTAATAGCTCATATAGTTTTTCTTAGAAATTAGGGTACTCCACTTCATACTTGGTCATTAGGATAAAAAGGCTGCTAAGTGCCATCACACTGACTACACCACCAACATCATATGACCTTGTCAAGAAATCACTGCACAAAAAAAAAAGCAATGCATCAGATTCAACATCTAGTTACCATAACAAAACACCAATTTCTGTAGCACAGATGTTTACCATAACATTTTGGGATTAGACAGATGAGGAATGACTGCTTGGTGAAGGTTAACAAGAACCTAGTAAAAAAGAACCATGGTGCTAGCTCACAAAATCAAAAGGGAAGAAAAACATGCATTAAAGTATAACAATGTAGTTCCGTTCACATAAACAGGGTGTAAAGACAAGAATGTGAAATTAACAATCACCACTATAACAAATAGAACTCAACTTACATCATACGTGCATAAATGATATAGTCAAAGGATAATATTGATTAGAAGCCTTTGTAAAATAATCAAACAATACATAAAATGATATTAGTCAAAGCATAATATTGATTAGAGCCTTTGAAAAAAACAAATAATAATATTGATTAGATATAGGAGATTGACTACGAAGCAACATACCTGCTCATAAATTGATGAAAATATATAGGACATATCAAGAAGAACTACATATGTTCTTATTGAATCAGAAGAAAACGTATAATAGAGTATATAGAGAGGTTTTGTTTAAGCTTTTTAGAGATGAAAATAGTTTGGGTAACTTACATTCTAGCAGGGTAAAGATATGTGTGAGGAGATCATGACTGGTCACTGGTGTTAAAACACAAGGTGAATATAGAAGATTTTCTGGTAACTATAGTTGTGCAACAAGGGTTAACTTTGAACCCTTATCTTCTAAATCAGTTCTACACGTGCTAACTCACATTAATAAAAATGGTACTACTGCATTCTTTTTCGTAAATAACTAGTAATAAATGAAAGGTTTAAGATATGATAACAAGCCTTAGAATTAAGAACATAATTTTTTGGCCAAGTATGAAATGCAAGTTTACCAGAGAATGCAAATCATGCTTAAAAGTGAAAATTGGACACGATGATACTCAAGTCTTTGTGGTTAGTACTTAGTATTTCAGTTTTCTCATTTTCCTCTCTCTTCCATCAGCGTTTCTCTCTTTGTATCTCTCTTTTCCATCGGCGTATCTCTCTGCCATTTTGCTTACAAGTATACAAACATTTTCCTCTCTCCCTCCTCCAGAATCAGATTTCACAACGACAAAACGCGCGGCCGCCTCTGCCAGACTACGAATCACGACCTCTTCTTGCTCGCTGAGGTCTTGCGGCCGCCTTTGCACTGACTTGCCTCCGTGGCGGTGCTATTCGTCGCTCTTGCCTCTCTAGCTTCACCTCTTCTATTTTGTTAGTTTCTGATTTTTTTAGTTTGATTTGGAATTCGGATTTCTATTTTGTTAGTTTTGATTTTTGTTAGTGCAAACATTTTGCTTATGTTCTTCAGTTATCATGAAATTTAGAGTTTATTTTGTACTGTTGAGTTTGAGCTTTGATTGGACTTAACATTTTTGATTTAAGAGTTTTCAATTTATTGATTTTTTGTTTAGGGTTTTGTGTTTGCACATTAAGGTGTTTGATTTTATGTTTATATAAAAGTTATTTGAGTTTTTTTGTTGCACATAAGTTGTTTGATTACTGTTCATACTAGAGTGTTTTGAATTTTTTTTGTTGCACACAAGGTGTTTCAGGTTTTTTTTGCATTTTGTTTGAGTTTTTTTGTCCTATTAAAGTGTTTTAGTTTATTTTTTTTTGCATTATAAGATGTTTTTATTTTTCTTAAATTGATGATTTTAGATAAGTTTGTGAGAATAAAGAAGAGTAAAAAAAATGATTAATTAAATAAGTTTTTATGTTGAATATAAGTTCAGATGTTTTTATGGGTCGGCCACCCCAAAATTATCGGTCAAAGCTCCGCC
>PGTU02008014.1:0-19488 GCA_002896215.2 Cicer echinospermum
AAAGCTGATTCCCCGACACCCTTATCGAACGCGTGCGAATTCCAAGATCATGGATGAACTCGAGCAAAACCAAGAGGTGATAAGAGCGGATGTCAACCAACTGAAGGAAAAGGTCGATTGAATCTTGGAAGCTATACAAGCTTTGGCAAGGAAGGAGAATACAGATGGGGATCCTCCAATTGTAAATGAAGAACACCAAACTACTCCTTCTCATCCACCGGGTTTTACCCCGACTAACCAACAATTCCGCACTGCAACTATGCAATTTCCTATATATGGTCTCCCGCCTGGTTATACTCCGCCTGTAGTCATTAACCCCATAGAAAATAACCAAAACCATTCAGCTGTCAATCCCCAAAACTTAAACCAATCACAAATCCCACCTCATCTGGGCTATGTGCCACCCCAAAACACTATACCCACAGAAAATATTCCATATAGTGTACCTCAAGTGCCCCATTTTGATGCTAACGGGAATTGGCATCAACCTCACATTGGGGATGATACACAATCAAAGGAAAAATTCCATGTCTTGGAAGAGCAAATAAAAGCAATTGAGAGGTATAATGTTTATGGCCTTAAAGCTTTCGATATGTGTCTGGTTCCTGATGTGACTATCCCTCCCAAATTCAAGGTTCCTGACTTTGAAAAATACAAGGGCAACACATGTCCTAAAAATCATCTAACTATGTATTGCAGAAAAATGGCTTCTCATGCTCATAACGACAAGCTGCTCATTCAAAATGTTATATATTCACAACATACATTCTACATAATTGCATTCATATTTCATGACATTGTTTCTTTTGAAAATAAATTGGCATTTTGCATCAATTTTAAGGATTGTTGGGGAATCATAAGAATCTTAGTCACGTGTTAAATTAAAGCAGACAATGGGATCAGAAAAAAGAAAAACTTTACTTTTAAAATTCAAACAACCTGATTTGAAAAGTTTAAGAGACATCAGCAATCAAATGAAAACTATACAACGTGAAAGTTTTTTTCTCAAATATGGGAAGATCCTAAATCTCTTGGCAGTAAATGTGCAAACGGGGGCCCTCACGGCTTTGGCTCAGTATTACGACCCTCTCTTAAGATGTTTCACCTTTCAAGACTTTCAGTTGGCCTCGACATTAGAGGAATTTGAGCGAATATTGGGTTATTCCCTAGAAAAAGGAAATCCTTATCGATATACTGGGCAACCACCAAGTTTGGAGGCAATTTCGGAAGTATTGAAAATCGATATAAGAGAGTTGGCAAGTACAAAAGAAGAAAAAGGAGCCATTCATGGTTTTTCAAGAAAATATCTAGAGCAAAAGTGCCACGATTTAGCCGTTAAAAAAGAATGGAGTGCTTTTATAGACGTTTTGGCTCTAATCATCTATGGTATTGTTTTATTCCCAAACTTTGATAATTTTGTTGATTTTGCTGCTATCAATGTCTTCTTATCTTTTAACAAACATAAGCAAAACCCAGTTCCCGCGATTCTTGCTGATGTATACTACTCTCTACATATGCGACATGAGAAGAAAGGGGGAACAATTTTGTGTTGTGCTCTAGTGCTGTATATCTGGTTTATGTCTCATATGTTCAAGAAAGGGTATCATATTGGAATTAAAGATAATCATGAATGGGCTCAAAGTATAGCTAGCCTTACTGGAGACACAATTTCATGGTATCACAGGGAACAAGGGGTAGAGGAAGTAATATGTCAATGCGGAGATTTCCCAAATGTGCCTCTCATGGGAACCAAAGGATGTATTAATTACAATCTGACGGTAGCTTTGAGACAGCTTGGCTACCCTATGTTGAAAAAACCAGATGATAAGTCATTGGAAGCTTTTATTTTGCACAATACGGGTATAGTAGACCCACCGATGTTGCGAAGGATAAGTCGAGCTTGGGAGAAGATCATCAGAAAAGGAAAAGCACTTGGATGCAGAAGTTGCAGCACAAAAGGACCCTATCAACAATGGGTAAAAAATAGAGTCCAAGAAATTAAGCTGCCTTTCCACAGTACCCCCTCAAATGATCAGGAAATGCCTGAACCTATTCTTGTCGCAAATGAAGAGATAGAAGAACTCAAAGCATCATTGCTAAAATCTGAAGAGGAGAAAAAAGAGTTGCAAGCGAAGTTAGAAAAAGTCACCCAAGAGAATGAGAACTTACGATCAGAAAACACTTGTAAAAGTCAGTTTATTGAAAAAAGTAACAAGGGGTTGAAAGTTGAAAAAGAAAATAAACTTGACATACAAGATTGTTTGGGAGGTGCAAATGAGGAGTTAGATGTGCGAAAGCAAGAAAAGAATGCAGCTATCGAAGAGGCCTATATGTGGAAGCAGTTGTGGTCAAAATCAGCAAGCTCTGAGAAGAAGATAGAAAAGGAGTTTGAGGATTTAAAGAAACAACTTAAAGAAATGGTAGCTGAGTATGAGAGTCAAGTAAGGAACGAGAGGCAACACAATGAAGAAATTGAAGAATTACTCTCAAAACATCAAGACACACTAAGAATAGAAATGGAGAATTCTAGTGAGCTGAAGAATTACATCGATTACCAAGAAAAGATCTATAGTGACCTAAAGGACGAAACCATATATTGGGAGGATCGATTTATGACGTTTCTAGGTCAATTAAAGAATCAAGAGGTCTATAAAGAGTTGGAAGATAAAGGAAGACATTGGAAAGACTGCTTTTCAAAATTGGCAATGCTAGCTAATCAAGCAGTCTTAAAAATTCCAACACATCTAAGAGAGATTGATGCGGTAATGCATCCATTGAATACTCCAGTCAAATTCTACAAGTTCGTTGAATATTGCAAAAATTTGATAGAAGAATTGGAGGAAAAGATTGGTTGTCCTATTAGAAGAGAAGATTGAAATCCCATAGTCAATGTAGTTTTTAATTTGAATATGATGTACTCTTTTTCTTATCAATGAAGGATTTTCTATTTTGATTTCCAGTCCTCATATTTTCTTCACTAATAATTTGTTCTTGCTATTACCTAAGGCGTATGATTTCCCACTATCCAACTATCATAAGTAACTAATTTATTTCATTTCCATCACATTCATATTTCAAAACCAATAGGTGATAAGAACGGATGTCAACCAACTGAAGGAAAAGGTCGATCGAATCTTGGAAGCTATACAGACTTTGGCAAGGAAGGAGAATACAGATGGGGATCCTCCAATTGTAAATGAAGAACACCAAACTACTCCTTCTCATCCACCGGGTTTTACCTCGACTAACCAACAATTCCGCACAGTAGCTATGCAATTTCCTATATATGGTCTACCACCTGGTTATACTCCGCCTGTAGTCATCAACCCCATAGAAAATAACCAAAACCACTTAGCTGTCAACCCCCAAAACTTAAACCAATCACAAATCCTACCTCATTTGGGATATGTGCCACCCCAAAACACTATACCCACAGAAAATATTCCATATAGTGTACCTCAAGTGCCCCATTTTGATGCTAATGAGAATTGGCATCAACCTCACATTGGGGATGATACACAATCAAAGGAAAAATTCCATGTCTTAGAAGAGCGAATAAAAGCAATTGAGGGGCATAATGTTTATGGTCTCGAAGCTTTCGACATGTGTTTGGTTCCTGATGTGACTATCCCTCCAAAATTCAAGGTTCCTGACTTTGAAAAATACAAAAGCAACACATGTCCTAAAAATCATCTAACTATGTATTGCAAAAAAATGGCTTCTCATGCTCATAACGAAAAACTTCTCATTCATTTTTTTCAAGATAGTTTGAGTGGGGCATCGTTAAGTTGGTATATGCATCTTGAGCGAAGTCGTATTCGTTCGTGGAAAGACTTGGCTGATGCCTTCTTGAGGCAATACAGGTACAACATTGACATGACCCTTGATAGGATGCAATTGCAAAATTCATTGAAAAAGGACAACGAAGCTTTCAAAGAATACGTGCAACGATGGAGGGAAATTACATCACAAGTAGAACCTCCTTTATCTGAAAAAGAAATGGTTGGTATGTTTATGGATACTCTCCAATCGCCTTTTTATGAAAAGATGATTGAGAGTATGTCATCAAACTTTTTTGACCTTGTCATCATAGAAGAAAGGATAGAAAGTGGGATGAGGAGTGGCAAGATCGTATGTGCAACAACTAGCATAAAAAGACCCCAAGTGACATTCACAAAAAAGAAAGAAGGGGACACTAACGTTGTAATGGTAAACCCCAAAGTCTCATATTTTCCACCCATCAATTCTTATCGACCCCCAAACTTCCAGCCCCCAATATCACAAACTCCTTACATTCCTTATCCATATGTGGCCGCAACCACACAAGCTTCATACCCTCAATATCACCCTTCAATACCACCTTTTTATCAACCACCACCTACCACATTTTCCAAACAAAGTCAATGGAACCAAAATCCAATCTCAAATCACTACAGACCACCTGTCAATCAAAAAAGGACAACCCGTTTTGACCCAATTCCTGTCACATACAGTCAGTTGTTGCCTCACTTACTCCAAAATTCAATGGTAGTCCTAAGGCCAATGAAACCTCTAGAACCACCATTTCCGAAATGGTATAATCCAAACGCCAAATATGAATACCATGCTGGAGCCGTGGGGCATTCCGTCGAAGATTGTCAAGCCTTAAAAACTAAAGTGCAAGAATTGATCAATGCAAAATGGCTTACCTTCAAGGAAGATGGTCCCAACATGGGGAATAATCCTTTGCCGGGTCACGGAGATACCGCTGTCAATCTCATTGAAGAAGAGATGGACCAGTACACAAAAGATGATTATGTATCGACCATAGAGCCATGCATGGAAAAAAATAGATCTTTTCCAAGACCATTGGAAATCCTCTATAGAAAAGAGAATCCTAAGCCAATTCATAGTGGGAAAAATGCAATAATTGTTCAAGCACCAACCTCTTTTCCTTATGAAAATAACAAAGCGGTTCCATGGAGTTATGAAGTCACATCCCATTTAGTAAATCATCAATCATGTGATATCTGTAAGCCTCAAGGTACTGATATCACCAATATTTCAGGGATTGGCGGGATGACCCGAAGTGGTCGAGTATACACTCCTGAAGAACTTAGGAAAAAGGAAGGTCGTGGAGAAAAAGGGAAGGATGTTGTGTATCATGCCATAAAAGGATCAGAAACTTGCAAAAAGACAATACCTGAAGAAGAAGCTAATGAATTTTTGAAGTTTATCAAGCAAAGTGAGTATAAGGTGGTAGATCAACTAAATCAAACCCCTTCTAAGATATCTGTTCTTTCTTTTTTATTAAACTCTGAAGCACATAGAAGGGCACTGATGAAAGTTTTAAACGAGGCCCATGTTACTCATGATATCACCGTTGACCAGTTTGATGGAGTTGTCGGTAATATCACCGCCTGTAACGGGTTGAGTTTTAGTGATGTTGAATTACCAGCTGAAGGGGTGGAGCATAATAAAGCACTACACATCTCTGTGAAATGTCATGATCATATTCTTGCGCGAGTGCTAGTTGATAATGGTTCATCGTTAAATGTCATGCCAAAATCAACACTATCAAAACTATTTGTTGATGGGGCTTGTTTGAAGCCGAGTTCTATGGTGGTGAAAGCATTTGACGGGTCCAGAAGACAAGTTATTGGTGAGATTGACCTGCCGATTCAAATCGGACCCCATAACTTTGGAATAACTTTTCAAGTGATGGATATTAAGCCGGCGTACTGTTGCCTTTTAGGGAGACCGTGGATTCACGCTGCTGGAGCAGTGACATCCACTCTCCATCAAAAGCTAAAGTTTATAGTGAACAATAAACTGGTGATAATATTTGGGGAAGAAGATATGATAGTGAGTCATCTATCTTCTATAGGCTACATTGAAGATACAGAGGAAGCCATTGAGACTTCCTTCCAAGCATTAGAAATTGCCAACGCTGTCTTCATGGGTGAAGGATTTCGTTTAAAAGAACCAAAATTGTCTACCACTTCATTGAAGTCTACAAAATTCATGTTGGAAGAAGGAGTTTTTGTTAAATTCGGGAAATTGATAGAAATACCGGAAAAGAAGGATAAGTACGGGTTGGGATATATACCTACCAAAGTTGATCAAGAGAACGCTGTAAAGGAAAAACGAGAAAGCAAGCTAGCTCGTTGGGAAAACCGGGTACCAGATTCACAAAAGATCCCTATTTGTGACATTCGTCAAACCTTTCAAAGTGCTGGAATAATATATGCTGATCAAGTGGCTGTTGTAGAAGAGGATCGTGTTGATGATGATACCCTCAAGCTAGTGTACCCTTGTCCTCCAAACACCAATCTCAACAATTGGAAGATCGTCGAGTTTCCCGTGTTTGTTAATTCGTGTTCAAAGTAATTATGTTTTTTTAACTCCTTTTGCTCTGCCCAAGGCTATAAGGATAACTAGTTAGGGCATATGTATTTCAATTCCGTACTTATTATCAATAAATGCATTTTTGATTTCTCCAACTGGTTTTGTTTTTTTCTCTTTTCTCTTTCTTTTGGCAATCCTTATTCATATTTTTTTTCCTTTTTCTTCTTAATTTAAACAATGCAGAGTCGAAAATGAATATGTTGAAAATAGCAGCGCTAGAACCATTTGTTGTAATTTTGAACGTTTGATTAATCATGCTGATGAGGATTGTGAAGACGATTGTGAGCTTCCCCCAAAATTAGAAAGCTTAATTGAACAGGAAGCTAAGATAATCCAACCTTATCAAGAACCTGTTGAGGTGATCAATTTAGGGATTGAGCGTGATAAAAAAGAAGTTAAAATTGGTATGTCTATGAAAGAAAGTGAGCAAGAAAAGTTGGTTAAACTTTTAATTGATTATGTGGATGTCTTTGCATGGTCATATTAGGATATGCCTGGGCTAGATACTAACATAGTTGAACACAAGCTACCACTCAAGCCTGAATGTGCTCCAATTAAACAAAAATTGAGGAAGATGAGGCCTCATATGTCACTTAAAATTAGAGAAGAAGTCAAGAAACAATTTGATGCTGGTTTCTTAGCTGTGGCAAAATATCCTCAATGGGTTGCTAACGTTGTTCTGGTTCCAAAGAAAGATGGAAAAGTTCGAATGTGTGTTGATTATCGGGATTTAAATAAAGCTAGTCCAAAAGATGATTTTCCTTTGCCTCACATTGATGTCCTAGTAGATAGCACTGCTCAATATTCTCTTTTCTCCTTCATGGATGGTTTCTCAGGGTATAATCAAATCAAGATGGCTCCCGAAGATATGGAGAAAACTACATTCATTACACAATGGGGGACTTTCTGTTATAAAGGGATGCCATTTGGATTGAAGAATGCTGGGGCAACCTATCAAAGAGCAATGGTAACTTTGTTTCATGACATGATGCATAAGGAAATAGAGGTTTATGTGGATGATATGATTGCAAAATCTCGGACCGAAGAAAAACATGTTATTAACCTTCAAAAGTTGTTTGTGCGACTAAGGAAGTTCAGACTCCGTTTAAACCCTGCTAAATGCACTTTTGGTATTAACGATACAGGCAAGTTCCTTGGGTTTTATCGTTCTGCAAAAGGGATAGAAGTGGATTCCAGATAAAGTAAGAGCAAATACAAGAAAATGTCGGCTCCACGCACGGAAAAGAAGTTCGTGACTTTGGTTAGATTGAAGTACATTGCGAGGTTTATATGCATCTCATCGCTACACTACGAATCCGATTTCAATTGTTGCGCAAAGACCAAAAAGTGAATGGAATGAGAATTGTCAAAAACTTTCGAATAAGATTAAAGCAGTACTTATCAAACCCTCATCCTAGTGCCTCATGTTCCTGAGAACCACTTATTATGTACTTAACAGTACTTGACGAGTCATGGGCTGCGTACTGGGGCAGCATGATGAATCTGGTAGGAAGAACATGTTATTTTATTATTTGAGCAAAAAGTTCACCAGTTGTGAACAAGATATTCACTGCTTGAACGAACATGTTGCGCATGGCAATGAGCTGCTCGTCGTTGAGGCAATACATGTTATGTCATACAAATTGTTGGTGTCTAAAATGGACCCAATTAAATACATCTTGAGAAACTGTTCTTACTGGAAGGATCGCCTGTTGGCAGATGTTGTTATCAGAATACGATTTGGTATATGTTACACAAAAATCTATCAAAGGAAGCGCACTAGCAAGAGTACTTAGCCCAACAACCGGTAGAAGATTATCAATCAATGCAGTGTGAATTCCCCGATGAAGACATAAGACTTTAGTTGAAGAGATTGCATCATCTGATAAAGAAAAATGGAGGTTGGTGTTGATGGTGCCTCTAATGCGTTAGGGATGGAATTGGAGCCCATTTTGATTTCTCAGAGAAACCAGTTCACTCCATTTACGGCTAGGTTGTGTTTTGATTGTACAAACAATATTGCAGAATATGAGCATGTGTTATGGGGCATTAAAGCAGCTATTGAGTCAAAAGATAAAGTTCTTGAGGTATATGGAGACTCATCTTTAGTTATCCATCAAACAAAAGGAGAGTGGGAAAACTCGAGATTCCATAATTGGTTTCCGTATCATACATATATCAAGAATTGGTAGAAAACTTCGAGCATATCACTTTTCACCATATTCCTCGAGAAGAAAACCAATTGGCTGATGCCTTGGCCATTTATCATCAATGTTCAAAATAAGCGTTGGTCAGGATGTGCCGGTCATAAAAATTCAACAAAAGGATAAGTCAGCTATTGCTTATCGATAGAAGAAGAGCTTGATAGCAAACCATGGTTTTATGATATCAAAATCCTATGTTAAGAATAGGGAATATCCATCAGGTATTTCAGAGAACGACAAGAGGGTTTTGAGGAGGTTGTCAATGAACTTCTTCTTAAATGGTGATGTGCTTTATAAGAGGGATCATGATATGGGTTCTCCTCAGATGTGTGGATAAAGTAGAAGCAGAAAAGATCATTCAAGAGTTTCACGAAGGTTCTTTTGGAACTCATGCAAATGGACACGCAATGGCAAGAAAAATCTTGAGGGCTGGCTATTATTGGCTGACAATGGAATCTGATTGCTTTAGTTATTGTAAAGAAATGTCATAAATGTCAAATATATGCTGATAAAGTACATGTACCGCCCACCTCTTTGAATGTTTTAACATCACCAATGGCCGTTTTCAATGTGGGGGATGGATTAATTGGACTCATCGAGCCAAAAAGCTCCAATGGTCACCGGTTTATCTTGGTAGCTATTGATTACTTCACAAAATGAGTTGAAGCAGCTTCTTATGCCAATGTGACGAGAAGTTGGTTGTCAAATTCATCAAAAGAGAATTGATTTGTCGATATGGCTTACCAAACAAGATAATCACTGATAACGCGACTAATTTGAATAACAAAATGATGAAAGAGTTTGTGATAGTTTTCAAAATTCAGCACCATAATTCTTCGCCATATCGTCCGAAAAATGAATGGAGCTGTAGAAGCAGCAAATAAGAATATCAAGAAGATCATACAAAAGATGGTGGAGACGTATAAGGATTGGCATGAAATGCTTCCCTTTGCATTACATGGCTATAGAACCTATGTTCGTACCTCAACAGGGGCAACTCCTTTCTCATTGGTGTATGAATGGAACGGTACTTCTCATTGAAGTTGAAATTCCCTCGATCGAGAGTCTTGATGGAAACAAAACCTGGAAGAGGCTGAGTGAGTTCAATCACGATTTGACCAGTTAAATCTCATAGAAGAAAAAAGGATGATAGCTCTATGTCACGGCCAGCTATATCAAAAAAGACTTAAATAAGGCATACGAGAAAAAAGTCCGTCCTCGAGAGTTTCAAGAAGGGGACTTGGTGTTAAAGAAAATATTGCCCATAAAAAGATTTTCATGGAAAGTGGACCCCGAATTACGAGGGACCATATGTTGTGAAAAAAGCTTTTTTCTGGAGGAGCTCTAATACTCGCAGAAATGGATGGAGATGACCTTCCACTTCCAGTAAATTCAGATGCATCAAAAAATATTATGCTTAAAAACGGTGATGAGCTCGCTAGGTTGAAAAACTGAAAAGGCGACCTGGGCAAAATAGAGCATCCCGATGGATTGGAAACTTGGAAGCGTAAGTCCATGCAAAAGATAGGGATAAAAAATCAAGCACTTCAAATTGAGGCAATTTTATTTTTGGAAGCTGATTATTAGGATTCTAATTACAAGAATGACTAGCGTTTGTTATGTCTCCACTTAAATTAACATACTCGTCCCCACATTGTAACCCCTGCTCAATTGTTCTGCTTTTAATGTAACGATGTAATTTTCCAATATTGTCATTCAAATATTGGGTCATCCAATATTGAATTATGCAATTGAAATTTTATAGATTTTGAGACTGTAGTACCGCTAATTTTGTCCATTTTAAAAACAAATATAAAAAAGGAATATGTATTAAAAGGAAGTATTATATTTACAATAAGTAGGTTCATCAATTTACAATGCTAAATCAAGTTATATTTTTAAATTAACAATTACAATCAAATTGCAACCATAAATATTTAATCAAATTAATTACAATAATTTTTTAAATTTGTTGCTGTTGTTGCCTCTCTGCCTCTTCTGTATCCTGATGCAGTGTTTGGCTCTTTTTTGTTGCTGCCTTTCTGTTTCAGATGCCGTGTCATTGAACCTTTGCTTTGTAACTAAATTAGAGAAGCATAAAAACATTTTTTTTAGTCAGTTTTGGTACTACTTGTGCAGAACAAAGAGACAAAATTTGAGTTTAAAAAATAAACTAAGGGACCAAATTAAAGCTCAGCACAGAACAGATCATAACAATAAATCAAAATCATGAATGCATCATAGGTGTAGAAAAACGAGATGATGAGGCAAAGGAAAAAACATCAACAGGAAATAGATAGATAAGGACAAAGACAGACCATAAAGCAACTAACAGATCAAAACTCTATAAAACACCTTATCAATTCAAAAAGAGGACTGAGATTAACTCTACTAAAAAGACACTTACAAGAGAAGGAAAAGGAAATAAATCAGAAGGAGTTTTTTTTAGTAACAAACACGAAATATTAAGGTATTTTTTTCTTCATGTACAAATATATCTTGTTGTTGTCATCATCATCAACAACACTCTTTTATTTAAAAAATGTACATTTTTTTATTTAATGATGAAAGCAATTAAAATCCGATCTGATGGTGTCTTCTTCGTTGTTGCTATTGTCGTCGCGGCACCGTCACATCGCCGAAGACGCGTCGCCGTTGGCGCTAAGGCCGCCGTTGGCACTAAGGCGCCGTTGCACTAAGGCCGCCGTTGGCGTTGTGGCCGCCATCACTATTATTCCTTGTTCCTCTTCATTTTCCTTTTGTTCGATTGATCATTCCATCCATATTTCCTTCTATTTCAAAACAGAGAGAACGGAACAAGGAAGAAGAAAATGTTTTTTCTTGTTGGTTTGTTTGTTGTTTGCCGAGCGGCTGCCTCCCCCAATCTAACTAGGGTTTCTTGTTAGTTTGTTTTTGGGCCTTTTTTCTTTTAGTTAGTTTGGGCTTGGGTTTTAAACCACAAAAAAGCAATATTTTGTTCAAACTCAGCACATTTAAAACTATTTATTTTATTTTATTTTTTTTACAAAAATGGTTAATTTTCTTTCATAAACTAATACCAATTTCATCATAAAAAATGCAAATAAATATTATATTAAAGATTAATTAAATGTGAACTCTTTTTAATTTTTGAATTGTTAGGACACAAGTGGTCAATTTGATAGTTCTAAAAATTCTCTTTTATCTTATGTATTTATTATTTATTTTACTTATTTTATTTATTTTTGTTTATTTTATTTATTTTTTTGTATTTGTTTATTTATTTATTCATCTATTTATTTTTTTAATGAACTAATCTAAAATCGACTTATTTAATAGATGTAACTCTTTTTAATCTTTGAGTTATTAGGACACAAGTAGTACAACTTGATATTTCTAAAACATCTTTATTTATTTATCTATTTATTTTATTTTAGTTTATTTATTTTATTTTATTATTTATTATTCATTCATTCATTTATTTATTTTAATGAACTAAGCTAAAATGGACCTATTTATTAGATGTAACTCTTTTTTATCTTTGAGTGTTAAACACAAGTTGTAATACTTGGTGGTTTTGAAACTCAATTTAAAGATCGAGAATTTTTTTAGAGGATTAAATTAGATGTGACATCTTCTTTATTCCTTGAGTTTTGGGACAGGAGTTGTACAACTTGATCGTCTTAAAACTCGTATTTTAATATATCTATTCAAATCAAACTCTTTTATTTTTCTATTTTGTCAAAAACATTTTTTTATACAAAAAATTTTTCTTTAAACACACTCAACACATCGTTTTGTTTTAACTAAGCTTTGATTTCTCCATCGCACCGGAGATACGTAGGAGCAAGATCACATCTTGTCAAGCACATAAATAAAGCTTTCTTTTTTTGTCCTTTATTGTTAAGTACATATTTATTTCAAAAATCATATTTTTAAATATAGTAATAAATTGTTATTCATTTAATAATAAAGAAAAATAATATACTTAAGTTAAAATTAATAGTGCACAATTAATTATAGGTAACCGTTTTTTAACGGATGTCGTAGGGTGCTAATACCTTCCCTACGCATAATCGACTCCCAACTCAAAATCTAGTTTCGAAGACCATTTTTATATTTTTTATATCTTAAGGGTTTCCCAATATTTTCCCTATTTTAAAAATAAATTTTGGTGGCGACTCCATTGAATTCGAGAAACAATCGAAATTTTAGGCCGGACAGCTGGCGACTTCACTGGGATATTTTAGAGAGTCAGGCCTAATAAATTAATTGTGCATAATTCTTAACTTTTTATTATTATTTTTGTTTGTTTTTCATTTTCTTTTATTTATTTTTAATAATAATTAGTTGATATTATAATATTTTAAGCTTGTAGATCATTTTTTATTTATTTATTTATTTATTCATGTATTTATTTATTTATTTATCTATTTTTTCTATTTATTTATTATTATATATGTTTATTATTGTTTATAGAGTTATTGAATCAAACTTATTCTACACCTTACACTTTTTATTAAGACACACACACTTATGAGTGGAACCTTACACCCGAGTTTGAACAAAACTTAAGTTTAGTTTCGAGGTTGTGTAGTGGTAGCCTTCTGGATGTACATCCTGTTTGGTTAGCATGAAAATCTCACTAGAGTTTTGATCTTATTGGGGTATTGTCACTCCAAATAGTTTACCTATTGTTGTTGAACAATATTCCAAAATGAGATTATTGGTCTAGGGACCGTGTTTAGAGACTATAGAACCACTTTGTGAGATTTCACTACATAAGCCAATAGACTCTATTCATTATAAGAATATCCATATAAGCAAAAAACACCTCAATACATTCATTCAAAATGTTATATATTCACAACATAACATTCTATATAATTGCATTCATATTTCATGACATTGTTTCTTTTGAAAATAATTGGATTTTTGCATCAATTTTCAGGATTGTTGGGGAATCATAAGAATCTTAGTCACGTGTTAAATTAAGCAGACAATGGGATCAGAAAAAAGAAAACTTTACTTTTAAAGTTTAAACAACCTGATTTGAAAAGTTTAAGAGACATCAGCAATTAATGATGTCTCTTGTTTATTTTTTCTCAATTTCTTGTTTATTAAATTAAGAAATTTATTCTTTTAGTCACCATTCATTAATGATTTTTAAATAAGTCTAAATTATTTTTTATTGTTAAAATTAGTTTATATTTTTTGTCACGCAAGCTCTATTTTTGGGAGAATATTTTAGAGTTTAAATTAAACTTTACTATCTACTAAAATTATAAGTATATCAAAATTTAATTATCACTTTTAAAAATTCAGAAATACTTTATCTTGATATAAGTTTGAAATTGATAGTTGTCATACTAATTCTAAGGTCATAAAACTTAATTCTAGTTAGTTTTTGTAAATATAGAAATTATTTTTAATAATAATAATAAATTTATTTACTAAAACTCTAATATGAGTTTTGTTAGTGGGAGTTTTTTTTTATGAATTAAGATACAATAAAAAATAATTATTGAAAAAATAATAAATATTATATTAGTAATTGTAAAATGACAAATAATTTCAGGTAAATTACAAGATGAATATTTTTTGTAAGATAAAAAAATATGTAGGCTGTGAAATCTTTATTTCACTCAATACCTAAATTTTCGATATATGATATTATAACGTCAAATCATGATTAAAATATAGTAATATATTCAATAAGTACTTTTTTTGATACTTTTCCCATATGAGTTAAACCAAACATCCATACATCAAAGAATTAAGAGATGTCTAGGAAAAAAAGTAGTTATAACTCATGGATACACATTTTATTATTCCCAACTAGCCCTTTTGTACCCAAATAAATTGCCCAAACTATGATAAAAACCATCATACTGTATTTGCAATAAACAACTTGATGAACAGAGACTAAGTCTTTTTGGGCATCAAATAGAGTGACAGTGGCCTTTAAATTACCCCAATAAGCATTACACGTCACAGGCTTTCAATGGGAACAAGTTTGCTGTAATAATTTCGTAAGGGTAATATAAAGTTTCCCACATTTCCACAAGTAAATGCCACCCAATTTCATTATTAGCATTACACTTCTCAGGGTAATGTTGAAAGTGGTTTCATTCACGATTTGGTTTTCTCATGTTTGGCATCACTTGAAGCATTGGAGAGAGCAAATACAATGGAAAGGAAGAGAACAACGTAACATTTGGGCTAACATTTTTGGAGTTTCAAAGTTGATTCAAGAATGAGCCATGTGCAAACCTACACACATATATATAAACTATAAGCAAATGCTAACTCATTTTTGGAAAATTTTTTACAAATATAATTATATAAATAATCTTTTAAAAATTTATTGCAGATTATGTATTCAAACTTTTCAAATCAAAACATTCTTTTTATTCATTAAAATTTTGTGAAAAAGTAATAAATTGAGAGTATTAATCTGATGATATAATTGAAAAATAAAATTACATTTAAAAATCAAAAGTACATTTTAAGGTATAAATGTGAGATTTTATCTTATCATTTATGCATTTAACTTCCTTGAAATGTCCAACGTTTTTTTCAACAAAACATTTTCTTTTTTTTTGAATTTCTTAACGTATACTATAAATCACATTGTAGTATATCCTTATACCATCTTAATGGCTATTAAACCACAGCAATTGAAAATGAAATTGTTTCCCATTTGAACCTGGCAGCAAAAGCAAATAGTACATAATGGGAGACAATGAAATTAAGATGGCTAGTAATAGAATCGCTATTAAATGGGAAATAATTCATTTATACGATTTACGATTTCAACATTTTTTATAATTGCTTTTCACGTTGCTTAAATTCATCACACCCCCTTTTCAAACCTAATATGTTTTATTTAAAAATAATAATAATATAATCTTAAAAAGGAATGATTTTAAAAAAAATATTATTATTTTTTCTAATATATTTATTATTTATTTTAATACAACCGTAATTAAATAGAAAAAATCTTAATTCAAAAAATAATATTATTATTGTTTTCCATTTATAATTTCACATTAATATCAATATAAACCAACTAATTATAGTTATTACAATTTATATAGAAATTGGAGTTGATTTTTTAAATAAAATTTAAATAAGTAAAAAGGAGTCTAAATTGTAACATTCATTATTGATTATATATATTCATTTAACATTAGCCATTGATTATTCATCAAGCGTTAATGTAATTCACTTCATGTATAAAATAAATTATCTTACTTTAGAGGAGTCAGATCCATATAAATCTTCTATGAGAGAAAAATATTGAATAATGAGAGAATTCTCAAAACACATCAAATATTACATAAGAGATATATAGCCAATAAAAAACAACCGGTTCGTATAACTAACTATAGTAACTAACAATTGTACTTAATTTGTATAACTAATTAATTAATACGTCAATATCTCTTCACAAGTAGAAATGTGTTTTTACTACACTTTTAACTTTAAAATACGTCGACTACAAAGAATATGTAATATTGAAAATACACTGGTTAAAATGAATATTAAAATGTTAGACGAGGTGAGAAAGAAAAAAAATTATTTAACCATCTATTTTTTATATGGATAAACAGCTAAAAAATCCATTATGCTAAAAATAGTTATATTTACTTAACGATCTAGTTTTTATGGATTGTAGCAAAAAAAGTGGATTAAACTAAAAGAGAATGAAACTTGTTTGGGCTTGAAATAAAATATTAATTTTTTGCTTTATTTATCGATTATGGATAGAAGTTAGAATATCCATTAGTAGAATTATAAAAGAAGAAATAACGAAAGTAGACGCCACTTGGAGAAACAACTTAAACAATTGCCACAAACCATACTCACACTGATCCTCTCCGATCAACTACTCAACCCTATACATTCACACAAAAAACAAAAAATGAGTAGTTTTTGTGTGCTCGAAACATGTAAATAATTGTTTTACACATCCCAATTCGTTTAGTTTTTGTTTTATTAATACCAAAGTTAATAATTAATTGATATGTTAGTATTTTTTCTTCTCTTAGATATTGAATGTGATCTCCTAATTCTTTAACCCTAAGAATTAATCATATAACTAGAACATATTGTTGCGGATATTGGAATTGTCCTATTGCCCTTATAATAAACACAAAGGAGGAGTACATTTTTTAAAACAAACCCATCTGAAACTTAGAAATGAAACCTATCTCGGAAGATTAGAAAAATCAACAAATGGCTTGTGAAAAAAACTATTTGAAGATTAAAGGGGACAAGATGAAAATTAAAGAGAGGATAATGGAATTCCAAAAGCGAACGTGTGATCAATGAATGCACAATTTTTATTTCCTTGGTATGACTAATAGTTAGAGAGAACAAGTTTTCAAAAAGTGGTTTAAACAAAAGAAAATGGAAGAAAAAAGAGAAGATGGGGGAGCACGTCAAATGAGTTTGAATATATTTGTTGTTACTAGGAAGAATAAAAAAAATTCATGAGTTTTAGTGTTGTGAAGAAACTGAATTATTCTTTTAACATTTTGAAATTTCAAGATGCGATGAATATAGGGAATTCAAATTTTTATTTTTGGATTTAATTTTAGATGGGTTTTAAGAAACATAAACCTTAGTTGATTTTAATTTAAATTTTGAAATTTTATTGAGTTTTTAATTTTTCAAATTGGAGGAAGGAAAAAATCTTATAGATTTTAATTTTAATAAGATTAAAATAATATTTAAATGTTACACATGCAGTTTTTTTTTAACTGAAACTGAAAGCTAATAGTATAAACAAATATCAACTAATGACCAATTCATGAATAAATCAACAGAACAATTGGAGAGTTCATCATTACATAGCCAATAGACCCTTTCATTATAAGAATGTCCATATAAGCAGAAAAACACCTCATACATTCATTCAAAATTTAATATCACACATACCATTCTATATATTGCATTCATATTTCCAGACATTGTTTCTTTTGAAAATAAATTGACATTTTGCATCAATTTTCCAGGACTTGTTGGAGAATCATAAGAATCTTTAGTCACGTGTTTAAATTAAAGCAGACAATGGATCAAAAAAAGAAAAACTTTACTTTTAAAGTTTAAACAACCTGATTTGAAAAGTTTAAGAGACATCAGCAATCAAATGAAACTATACAACGTGATAGTTTCTTTCTCAAGATATGGGAATATTCTTAGAATCTCTTTGGCATAAATGTGCAAATGGGGCTCTCTACGGCTTGGTCAGTATTACGACCTCTTTAAGATGTTTGTACCTTTCAAGACTTTCAGTGGCCCCGACATTTAAGAGGAATTTGAACGGAATATCTGGTTAGGCCCTTAGCGAAAGGAAATCCTTATCGATATATCGGGCAAATACCACCTATTTTGATGCTAATTTTCTGAAGTGTTTGAAAATCGACATAAGAGAGTTGGCAAGTACAAAAGAAGAAAAAGGAGCCATTCATGGTTTTTCGAGAAAATATCTAGAGCAAAAGTGCCACGATTTAGCCGTTAAAAAAGAATGGAGTGTGTTTATAGATCGTTTTGGCTCTGATTATCTATGGTATTGTTTTATTCCAACCTTGATAATCTTGTTGATTTTGCTGCTATCAATGTCTTCTTATCTTTTAACAACATAAGCAAAACCGCAGTTCCCGCATTCTTGCTGATGTATACTATCTCTACATATGCGACATGAGAAGAAAGGGGAATACAATTTTGTGTTGTGCTCTAGTGCTGTATATCTGGTTTATGTCTCATAATGTTTCAAGAAAGGGTATCATATTGGAATTAAAGATAATCATGAATGGGCTCAAAGTATAGCTAGCCTTACTGGAGACACAATTTCATGGTATCACAGGGAACAAGGGGTAGAGGAAGTAATATGTCAATGCGGAGATTTCCCAACTGTGCCTCTCATGGGAACCAAAGGATGTATTAATATTACAATTCGCGGTAGCTTTGAGACAGCTTGGCTACCCTATGTTGGAAAAACCAGATGAATAAGTCATTGGAAGCTTTTTTATTTTGCACAATACGGGTCTAAAAGCCCCACCTATGTTGCGAAGGATAAGTCGATGGCTTGGAAAAAGATCATCAGAAAAGGAAAAGCACTTGGATGCAGAAGTTGCAGCACACAGAACGCTATCAACAATGGGTAAAACCAATAGAGTCCCAAGAAATCAAGCGCCTTTCACAGTACACCCTCAAATGATCAGGAAATGCCTGAACCTATTCTTTGTTGCAAATGAAGAGATAGAAGAGCTCAAGGCATCTTTGCTAAATCTGAAGAGGAGAAAAAAGAGCTGCAAGCAAAGTTAGAAAAAGTCACCCAAGAGAATGAGAATTACGATCAGAAAACACATGTTAAAAATCAGTTTATCGAAAGAAGAACAAGAGGTAACAATTGAAAAAAGGAAATAAACTTGACATACAAGATTGTTTGAGAGGTGCAAATGAAGAGTTAGATGTGCGAAAACAAGAAAGGAATGCAGCTATTGAAAAAGCCTATATGTGGAAGCAGTTTGTGGACAAATAGCAAGCTCTGAGAAGAACATAAAAGGGAGTTTAATATTTAAGAAACAACTAAAGAAATGCAGATAAATATGAGAGTCAAGTTAAGGAATGAGAGGCAACAGAAAGGAAGAAATCGAAGAATACTCTCAAAACACCAAGATGCACTAAAAGCAGAGATGGAAACTTCTAGTGAGTTGAAGATTACATTGATTATCAAGAAAAGATATATAATGACTTGAAGATGCAACCATATACTGGGAGGATGGCGTTTCAATGGTGTTGCTTGGGCAATTGAAGAACCAAGAGATCTATAAAGATCTGGAAGATAAAGGAAGACACTGGAAAGACTGCTTTTCAAAATTGGCAATGCTAGCTAATCAAGCAGTCT
>PGTU02008015.1:0-12815 GCA_002896215.2 Cicer echinospermum
TACACCAAATATGCATGTTAAAAGAAATAAAAACAGATATGGTATTGGTTATATGCAAACCAGAAATGTCAAACATTGTCAAAAATATGCTATTGCTAAGAGTATGTATGACATCATTACTAAACCAAACAAACATTCATCCTTTGATGGCAAATGTCATTTCTGTTGCAGTGTTTGACACTAACCATCCAGGACCCAATTTAAATTGGGAACCTAAAACAAAATTCTGATTGTATGTTGCAGGTGTGCTTGACATCCACGAAGCATTCATGGTATTTAGATAGCGGATGCTCAAAGCACATGACAGGTGACAAATCCAAATTCCTGTCCTTGACATTAAAGGAAGGAGGCTTTGTCAAATATGGTGACAACAACAGAGGAAAGATTATTGGAGTTGGTGACATAGGCAATGAGTCAACTGCAGTAATCAAAAATGTGTTATATGTTGAAGGATTAAAACACAACTTACTGAGTATAAGCCAGCTATGTGATAAAGGTTTTCAAGTAAGTTTTTCATCACAATCTTGCATTATTGAGCATAAAGATGACAAACACATAAAGCTAGTTGGTGACAGAATTAACAACATTTACATGTTGGATTTCAATTATGTACCAAGTGCTATATGCTGCTTGTTGTCTAATTCAGATGAAACATGGCTTTGGCATAAAAGAATTGCTCACATACATATAAATCATTTGAATAAACTTGTCAGCAAACAGCTAGTCTTAGGTCTACCAAATAGGAAGTTTTCTAAGGATAGACTGTGTGATTCATGTGAGAAGAGTAAACTGGTTAAGACTCCATTTCCCTGTATAGACTTGGTTAGAACAAATAGAGTTTTGCAACTAGTTCACATGGACCTTTTTGGACCTGCCCAAGTTAAGAGTTTAGGTGGAAACCTGTATGGATATGTGCTGGTTGATGATTACTCAAGGTTCACATGGACTTATTTTTTGGCTCATAAAAGTGATACATTCTTAGTTTTTAAAAAGTTTGCTGCTTTAGTTCAAAATGAGAATGATCTGAAAATTGTTTCAATAAAAAGTGATCATGGAGGTGAATTCCAAAATGATCTTTTTCAAAATTTTTGTGAACTACATGGAATCAACCACATATATTCTGCCCCTAGGACACCACAGCAGAATGGGGTAGTGGAGAGGAAAAATAGATCCCTAGAAGAGTTAGCTAGGACCATGCTTAAGGACTTCGACCTACCTAAGTACTTTTGGGCAGATGCAATTAGTACAGCCACTCATGTTGTCAATAGAGTTCTCATTAGGCCCCTGCTTAGGAAAACACCCTATGAGCTTTACAAGGGTAGAAAACCAAACCTTTCCTACTTCAGAATCTTTAGTTGTAAGTGCTTTGTGTTGAACAATGGCAAAGAACACCTAGGAAAGTTTGACCCTAAGGCAGATGAAGGTATCTTTTTAGGATATTCCCAAACTAGTAAGGCCTATAGAATCTACAACAAAAGAACAAAGACCTTAGAATAGTCAGTTCATGTAAAGTTTGATGAATTATTTACAGAAAACTTGAACAAAACTCCTTCTAAGGTTGATGACATTTTGGACGAAGTTGTAGAATCTGAACCACTAGAACAACCTATAGCTGATCCTCCAACTAGATCAGACCTTGTAGAACCTATAGAAACCAGTGAGTTGCCTAAGGAATGGAAGTTCAACAGAAACCACCCTTTAGACAACATTATAGGCGATATCTCTAAAGGTGTTGCAACTAGGAGAAACCTTAGTCTGTTTTGTAACTTTACAGCCTTTGTATCTCAGATTGAACCTAAGAACATTAAGGAAGCCCTGTTAGATAGTGAGTGGATACTTGCTATGCAAGAGGAGTTAAACCAGTTTGAGAGAAACAAAGTGTGGAGTTTAGTACCTAGGCCAGATGGTAAGCATGTCATAGGAACCAGATGGGTGTTTAGAAACAAGTTGGATGAGAATGGTGTGATAACAAGGAACAAAGCTAGACTAGTAGCCAAGGGTTATAGTCAAGAGGAGGGAATAGATTTTGATGAAACCTATGCCCCTGTAGCTAGATTAGAAGCCATAAGAATTTTATTGGCTTATGCTTGTATAATGGACTTTAATCTTTATCAAATGGACGTGAAAAGTGCCTTTCTCAATGGTGACCTTCAAGAGGAAATTTTTGTTAGCCAAACACCTGGTTTTGAAAATCCTGATTTTCCTAATCATGTGTATAAGCTCTCAAAGGCCCTCTATGGGTTAAAACAAGCTCCAAGAGCTTGGTATGAGAAGCTCAGCAATTTCCTTATTCAACAAAACTTTTTAAGAGGAAATGTTGACAAGACCCTTTTCACAAAAACTACTGGAAATGATATCTTGCTTGTCCAAGTATATGTTGATGACATAATATTTGGATCTACAAATAATAAATTGTGCACAGAATTTGAAAATTTGATGAAAGGTAAATTTGAAATGTCAATGATGGGTGAACTATCATATTTCTTGGGATTTCAAATTAACCAAAGCAAGCAAGGCATTTTCATTAGTCAATCTAAATACTGTTCTGATTTGATAAAGAAATTTAACTTTGAAAATCTTAAATCCATTGATACACCCATGAGTCAAGGAAATTTCTTAGACCGAGATGAGAAAGGTAAACCTGTAGATGTTACTAGATTTCGTGGTATGATAGGATCTCTGCTCTACCTTACAGCAAGCTGACCAGACATCATGTTCAGTGTTTGTATGTGTGCAAGGTATCAATCAAATCCAAAGGAATCTCACTTCAATGCAGTTAAGAGAATTTTCAGATACTTGGTAGGAACTAAGAGTCTTGGATTGTGGTATCCAAAAGGATCAACTTGTACTTTGGTTGGTTACTCAGATTCAGGACTTTGCCGGATTGTAAACTCGACAGGAAAAGTACCTAGGAATTGTATTTACTTGGAAACTCTCTTGTGTCATGGTTAGTAAGAATAGACAAGCATCACTTTATCACTGCTGAAGCTGAATATATTGCAGCTGAGACGTTTGTTGTGCTCAGATACTTTGGATGAAACAAACACTTATTGGACTTTGGTGTTGACTTGGGAACAGTACCTATCTTGTGTGATACACCAGTGCAATAAGTATAACCAAGACTCCAGTAATGCACTCCAGACCAAACACATTGAAGTAAGACATTCATTTTATAAGAGGGCCACTTTCAAAATGGATATCATTAAGCTTGAGTATGTTTAACATTGCGAATAGTTAGGGCGGACATCTTCACAAAAGCTTTACCAAAGAGAAAGTTTTTGGTATATCAAGGATGAAACTAGGGATCATTGATCCTAGTGAGGTATTGATCATTGGATTTCTGGTGTTTGCAGTTGTTCTTCAAGTTAAATTCGATTTGGAAATCGATTACTCAGCATGGTAAATGGTTTATAAACATGAATTTGGGATCGATTTGCTTTGACCCCAGAATTCAAAATTCAGGAAATTTTTTAACTGCCCGAGCGTCGATTGGGAAATCGACTAGTTTCTTCTAAATCGTCAACTTAAGACAATCGATTTGGACGATCGATTAAGTAAAAACTGGAATTCGATTTGGAAATCGATTTGAAATATAACCGTTGTGCTAGCCGTTATGAGTATAATTACGAATCGATTGACATTACCAGTAAACGGTACCTATCGATTTGGGAATCGATTTACTCGATTAAGGGTTTAAAAATAGGAACGTTCTCCAATTGATTTTATGCACTGCATTTCTTCAAGTTTTCACTAATTTCTCTGAATTGCTTCATCTTCTGTCTCTGCTATTGTTTTGTTTGCTATCTACACTCCATCGTACAATCTATCTACTTCAATCTAAGCAAGTATGGACAAGAGTAAAACAAACCCAGGCACGCACTCCTTCACCTTCATCATCTTCAACAAGTGAAACCCCTTCACCACCACCCACTCTAACAAAAAGAGTACCAATACCCACACATAAAATACTTGCCAAAGACAAAGGCAAGGCACCCGCTCCTATTCAAGAGAAGCCTAAAAAGCGAAAGGAACCCCCAACGGAAAAACTCATGGCTAATGCCATGAAAGTGATTTCACAAAAGAGGAAGAAGAAATCTGTTTCCTCACCCCCTGCAAAGAAAGTACCCGCATCCAAAGAAAAAGATGTTGAACCTTCTATACCATCAGATTTTCTGAAGAGAAAAATCCATGAGGGTAGAACTCTGGATTTTGCATACTTTGATACTGACGGTTTTACGTTTCAGAATCATCTGCGATTCCACGGTCTTGAGAGCTTTCTATCTTCTACACTCAACAGCTATCCACGTTTGATTAGGGAATTTTATTCTACGTTTAAGCTGACAGAAGAAGGCTTTAAGGCTCTAGTCAAAGGTAAAAGGATTGCTATGTCATTTGATGATTTTTCTACCTTATCAGGATTGCCTTTTTACGGAAAATCCATCGACGACAGTTCTGAAGCTGATACGGCTGACGAAGGTTGGGAAGAATCTGTTGACAGGCATGCTGCAGTAAAGGACCTGATGATTGATGGTTTTGTGGAAACCATTTCTTTACCTATCGGTCAAATGAAGGTCCAACATCGGATGTTGATGTACACGCTGACCAGGATGCTTGTACCTCGTTCAGGCAACCATGCAGTAGTTCAGAAACTGGACATACTACTGTTATGGGGCTTATCAAAGGAGCTCAGGATGAGCTGGACTTGGATTGTGCTAAGGCACATGCTGGAAGCTTCACAGAGCAAGCTTATGTTGCCTTATCCACAACTAATTACCAAGATTCTTAAACATTTCAAGGTTTCGTTTGGTAATGAAGAATCTGTAAAGACCACTCTGATATTTGGAGAATCAATTGTGAAACAAATGGCAATTGAAAATTCTACATGGTGTATGGATAAGACCTCAAGCTACGTGTTGAACCAGCACTAGACCTCAGGCACAACCTCAAACTCAAACTGCTACTGCGCGCTCAGCCCTCCTGATTTTGTTGCTTAAGATAATGGAATTCATAGAAGCTTAGATGGCACACAATGCCAAGATGCTAGAATCACAGTCCAGAATGGAAGCTAACTTAAGGACTCTCCAGGAATCCTTGAATTCGTCTGTTAAGGATGTGGATGTGATTCAAGCTTCAGTTGGGTTATTCAAACTGTCATTTGAAGACATTGAGACATCGGTCGTCAAGCAAGCAGAGGAACTAACCCAACTCGCGCCTAGATCAACCACTGAGACTCACGTTGGAGGAACACTCAATTGCTTGATGATACAATGTTTTATGATTTCAATCACATTGCTTATGTTCTTTAACATAGGGGGAGGAATTTTTTTTCTGCCTTTTTGCCTTAACTGACACAGGGGGAGAAAAATTATAACTTGCTAATATTTGTTGCATGTATTTGCTTATTTGCTCTGATGACTTTGCTCTGATGACTGTAAATAAATTTTTTTATGTAATAATGATCTGATTTTTATAAATAGCATGTGTACTATTATGCTAAGATGCTCTGATACTTCTGTTTCTATGATATGGTAATGGTACATATTTGCTATGAAATGTTGTTAATATTATGTCTTGAAATGATCAACTCAAGTTAAAATTGTATGATTGTCACTTATGCAAAAAGGGGGAGATTGTTGGACTTTAGTCCTTTGAATCCTAATTTTGACATAATTAACAAACATACAATGTTCATACATCATATGATAAATCTAACATTTTAATTGAGCAAGATTTCAGGAACAACAATCCAATCCTACACACTTGATACACATTGCTTGGAACACAAGAAATCAACAAAAGTTGATCATTGATTGAGTAAATCGATTGAGAAATCGATTTCATAACAAGGGTTTAAGGAAACATAACTGTTTGTGATTGTATAATCGATTGAGCAATCCACTGGCCCTATTAAAAATGAAAATTGCACAAGTCAGTGGCACCCTGTTTTACAGGCTAATCGATTGGCAAATCGATTGTACATATCACAAAGTAAAACTGATTGAAACCAATCGACTGGCAAATCAATTGATCAAGTCACAGTGAGAATCCAATTTCTAGGGTAATCGATTGGCAAATCGATTGCTCAGATATTATTTGAAAAATAACTCAACCTGTGACAAACACAATCGATTGGACAATCTATTGTGTGAATTTCAATCATGTTAAGTTTGGTTGCAATCGATTGGGAAATCGATTGAACTAAACATCAGGTAAGAACTTTTCAGGCAAATACAAACAAATCGATTGGCACGTCGATTAACATCAAAATAGCTGAGTTACTGTCTTGAACACAATCGATTGGCAAATCGATTGAAAGAACTTTTTTGAAATCACAGTGAACTTTGAGCTTGTGGCCAAATCGATTCTGAGTATTTGTAAATCGCTTAATGCAGACTTAATAAATCAATTAAGTAAATGATTGGTTGGTGATTTTTACTTTGAACAAAAACCTGCAATCGATTACGAAATCGATGCATATAAGTCCTTAACATAAATTCACTGTTTTTCAAAATCTTTCTCTCATTAACAATTCATGAAAAGGTGAAAAAACACTCAAGAAATCTCATTAATACAATACTAACACATTGTTAACATTCTGATATTGCTTTTTCAGATCAAAGTCACAGAAAGATATTCTTAATCATTGAGAGAGCTAAAAAATATCTGAGAGAAAGACCAATGTTCTCATAATCCATTCTTGAATAACCAGATTTTGTGAGAGACACATTGTTCAAGATTGAAGACTGTCTTTATTACTTCTCTTTTATTCTGCTTTGAAATAATACTTTTGTAAGGAAAACGACTGATAGAAATCCAGCTAGAACACTGGTGGCGTCGTTTTGGGTGAGAGGCCTCATCAGAAGGAGCCGTACTTTGATTTTGTGTGAGTCTGCTGATTGACTACAAGGATCAAGGGGTGAGCAATAGGAAAGAGATTGTGAGAGATAGATAGGTTTCAAGGAAACTGGACAATCTGTAAACAATTCACAATTCTTTCTATTGGAGAAAAAGCTGAAATCCAGTTGGATTGTCAGGACTGGATGTAGGTTGTCTCGTTGACAACTGAACCAGGATAAATCTTGGTGCATTCTATCCTTTATCTTTTTACTTTTAATTGCTAATCGTGTATGCTGCATTATAATTCCGCTGTGTATGTAATATTGCTTTAATTTGATTAAAGACTGATATATTCTGATTATTTCGAGGTCATAATAATCAACACAAAACCGTAAAACCAAAATACGAAACCCTTAACCTGAACCACTTATCTTGAAACCCTAAACCTGAAACACTAAAATCGGAACTTAAACTCGAAATCCTAAACACAAAAATCTAAACTGGAAACCCTATACCCGAAATCCTAAATGCTAAACCTGAAACCTTGATTCCAAAACCCTAAATCCGAGACCCTATACCCTAAACCCGAAACGCTTAACTTGAAACCTGAAACCCTAAACCTAAAACTCTAATCATGAAACCATAAACCCTAAACCCAAAACTAGAAACCCTATACCTAGAACCAAAAACCCAATACCCAAAAACTGAAACGCGAAAACTTAAACCCCAAACCTCAAACCCGAAACCCAAAACTCTAAACCCGAAACCAAAAACTCTAAATCCGAAATCCTAAACCCGAAACCATAAACCCGAAACCCTAAACATGAATCCCGAGACTCTAAACCTGAAACCCTAAACCCAAAACCGTAATCCTGAAACACTTAACCTGAAAGCCTAACCACGAAACCCTTAACTCGAAACCCTAAAACTAAAACTTAAATGTTGAAATCTGAAACTCGAAACCCAAAACAAGAAACCTTAAACCTTAATCCAGAAACCCTAAACCCAAAACCCTAAAACAAAAATCCTAAACTAGAAATCCCAAACCCGAAACCCTAAACCTGATACCCTAAACTTGAAACCGAAAATCTTAAACTCGAATCCCTAATCATGAAACCCTAAACCCTAAAACCAAAACTCGAAACCCGAAACTCAACCCAAAACAAGAAACTTTAAACCTAAATCAAGAAACTCGAAACCCTAAACCCAAAACCCTAAACCCAAAATCCGAAACAAGAAATCCTATACCCAAACCCAAAAAATCCTAAATCCCAAATCACTTAACACGTAACCAGAAACCCTAAATCAAAAAATCTAAACCCGAAACCCTAAACCCGAAATCCAAAAGGCTAAACCTGAAACCCTAATCCCAGAACCCTAAATCTGAAACCCTAAACCCTGAATCCAAAACGCTTAACCTGAAACCCTAAACTCAAAACCCTATACTTCATAAACCCTAAATCCTAAACCCTAAACCGTAAATCCTAAACCGTAAATCCTAAACCCAAAACTCTAAATCCCCAAAACTCAACCAGACCTAAACTGAGTCCCGAACCCCCAAACCTTAAACCCTACACTTAAACACCTAAACCTCCTAACGCTAAATCAAACCCTAACTGTAAGCGTAACTGTAAACCGAAACGCCTAAACATAAACCGTAAATCGTAAACCCTACCTAAACCTAAATCCCAAAACTGTAAACCCAAACCCTAAACTTGAATTCTCGAAACCCTAAACAGAAACCCTACACCTAAAACCCTAATCTTGAAACACTTAACCCGAAACCTAAACCGAACAGCAAAACCGCAAAACATGAAAACAAAACTCAAAACCATTAACTCGAAACCCTAAACTGAAACCTTAATCGTTGAAACCTTTAACTCGAATTCCTAAACTTGAACCTCAATGTGAACCTAAACCTAACTCAAAACTCGAAACCCTAAACCGAACTTTAAACCTAAATCCAGGAACCTAAACTCGAAACCCTAAACCCAAAATCCTAAACCAGAAATGCCTAAACCCGAAACCCTAAAACTGAACCCCAAAACAAAAATTCTAAATCCTAAACCCTAATCTGAAACCCTTTATATCGAAACCTGTAAACCCAAAACTACAAACCCTATTACCTAAAACAAAAAACCTAACCCGAAACCTAAAACCCTTAACCCCAACCAAAACTCATAACCAGAATCTCTAAACTGCAAACCCTAAACTCGAAACAGTAAAACTTGAATCCTGAACCTAAAACCTAAACACCCTTAACTAGAAACGTAACAGAAACCCAAAACATGAAACCCTAACTCGAAACCCTAATCGGAAACCTTATCCTGTGGAAACCTAACTTGAAACCTTAAACCCAATCCAGAAACCTAACTCGAAACATTAAACCCAAACCCTAAAACCAAAGTCCTTACCCTCAACCTTAACCCTAAACCCGGAAACCCTAAATTCGAAACCAAAAATCGTAAACCCGAAACCCTAAACTGAAATCTGAAACCCTTAACCTGAAACCCTAATCTTGAAACCCTAAATCCGAAACCCTAAACTCGATACACTAAACTCGAAACATAAACCCGAAATCCTAAACCCAAAAATCTAAACTCGAAACCCTAAACCCGAAATCCTAAATGCTAAACCTGTAACCTAATCCCAGAACCCTAAATCTGGAACCCTAAACCCTAAACCCAAAAATCTAAACTCGAAACCTTAAACCCGAAATCCTAAATGCTAAACCTGAAACCCAAATCCCAAAACCCTAAACACGAAACCATAAATCGGAAACCTTAATCCCAAAACCCTAAAACTGAAACCTTAAACCTAAATCCAGAAACCCTAAACTCGAAACCCTAAACCCAAAACCATAAACCCAAAATCCTAAACCCTAAACCTGAAACCCTAAACCCGAGAACCAAAATCCTAAACCCGAAACTCTAAAACCGAAATCCGAAACCTGAAACCTGAAACCTTATTCTTGGAACCCTAAACCCGAAACCCTAAACCAACAAACCCTAAATCCCAAACACTAAACCTCGAACTTAACCTGAAATCCTAAACCCAAAAATCTATTTTTCGAAACCCTAACACTGAAATCCTAAATTTGAAACCCTAAACCCAAAACGCCTAACCTGAACCCTGAACCTGAAACTCTATTCATGAAACCTTAGGCCAAAAATAGACAACCCGATATACTAGAACCAAAATCCGAAACGCGAAACCTATTAACCCCAAACTCAAACCTAAACCGAAACCCTTAACTCGAAACCTCAAAACCTGAAACCTTAATCCCACAACCACTACAACCAGAAACTCTAAACTAACAACCATAATCCCAAAACACTTAACCCGAAACCCACAAACCCAAAAATCATAATTTAAAACCCTAAACCTACACCCTGAAACACCACAACCGAATCACTAAATGCTAACAAAACCTGAAACCGTAATCCAAATCCTAAATCGAAAATCGTAAACTCTAAACACAAACGATTAACCTGAAACCCTAAACCCTAAACCCGAAACCATAAACCCGAAACTTTAATCATGAAACCCTAAACCCAAATCTAGAAACCCTATACCAAGAACCAAAAACCGTAAACCCTACACTCGAGACTCTAAACCCGAAATCTTAAATGCTAAACCTGAAACCCTATTCCCAAAAGCCTAATCACAAAACCCTAAATTCAAAACCGTAAACCCTAAACCCTAAACCCTAAAATCTAAACCCTAAACCTGAAACCGTAATCCCGAAATCCTAAATCTGAAACTCTAAACCCAAAACCCTAATCCCAAAACCCTAAATCCGAAACCCTAAACCCAAAACGCTTAACCTGAAACCCTAAACCCGAAACTTGAAATTGTAATGATGCAACCCTAAACCCTAAACCCAAAACTAGTAACCCAATACCTAGAACCAAAAACCCAAAATCCGAAATCCGAAACCCAAAACTCTAAACCCGAAACCCTAAACTTGAATCCCAAAATCCTAAACCTGAAACCCTAAACCTAAAACCCTAATCCTGGAAGACTTAACCCGAAACCCTTAACACGAAACCCAAAACCCAAAACATGAAACCCTAAACTCAAAACCCTTACCTCAAACCCTAAACATGAAACCTTAAATCCGAAATCCTAAATCCGAAACTCTAAACTTGAAACCCAAAACCAGAAAACCTTAAACCTAAATCAGAAACCCTAAACTTGAAACTCTAAAACTAAAACCCAAAATCCTATGTCATGGATAGTCATAATTGTTGATCTTATGCAGATACTATGGAATGAATATGTTTCTGAGTTATATTGTTGCTAATAATATGTTTTGACTACTTGGGTAAAATTTATGTTTTTCTTCGTTATTTAAGAATAAGAACATAACATTTTCCTGTTGTATGTGGTTGTTGAAATTAATTGCAATTATTTGGAGTTATTTTTGTGTTTTTCCAGCAAAATGTAACTTGCTGTACATAGTTCAATGGAATTCAGCGTTACTGGATATAGAAGTTGGTCTTCCACGCTTCCTCCTATTTCTTTGACTAAAGTAAATGCTCTTTGGAACTGAGACATCTTCCTCGTCACTCAAATTGCAAAAGTGACCTTCTTTTTATGGTTATTAGATTTGTGGTACGCTTAAGGGATTGGCTTAAAAGCTTATCATCCGAAATGCGTTGAATAAAAGTAATATTTTTGAAGAATGAGATAATTGGTGTTTTTGTAAGCCTGCTTCAACGTTAATCTATACTATACGGGATCAAATACATTCTTTTACTTCGCTGGTCTCTAAGTTATTTATGCAGTTGATATGCCATGACAATTGTCAATTATATGTTTTAACATGTGATCTGGCCCGAGATTATGTTTTGAAACACTCTATAATCTAACATTATAATGAACCTGCATATCCTAATTTTATGCCTAAAATGCTTGAGAAATGGTGTTATATGTTAAATTCTTTAAATTCTTGTTGATGCTATGATTTAATGAATTTTTATAGGTTCCCATTATTGCTACATATGCAGAAAAGCATCAAAGGTCATGTGTTTTTACTGCCCATCTGCTGTTTGTGGAAAATGCTTCTTTGATGGTGGATTTGCTACTGTCGAAAGAAACAAAGGATTTTGGAGGCACTGCGCAAAACTTGCATCTCTACTTGAAAAACAAACTGATGTTGATTCTAATGGGGTAAGATATGTTTCAATCATGTGGTATGTTATATACAGCAAGAGAAAGAAATAGAAACAATCATGTGTTATTATTACACTATGTAATAATATGTTATTATTATTATTATTATTATTATTATTATTATTATTATTATTATTATAATATGTTACTCTATTTTATAATGAACAAACTAAAATGAATGAATTCAAATATTGTTTTAAAGATGTTCGTATAAAATAATAAAGTAACTTATTGTTTTAACTATTGATAAAAAAGTTATTATTATTATAGCAGTTTTTTATTTTATCGAAATACAAAATTTATTAAGTAATTAAATCAACCATAATGAAAGAGATAATACAAAGATAATAATTCTCAATCTAAATGTTAGGTGGCAGTTAAAAACCAGCAAGCACAATGGACTCATTAGCTTAGCTCATTCGCAGTTCAAACTCACACCACTTCTAGAGAGAGAAATAAAACAGTGTAGAGAGAGAGAGAGAAACACATTTATTCACAATCAATAATGAACTCTTCTCACATCTCATCTCTTCACTTCAATCTTGTTTTTGTGTCATAATCTTCAATAGTATGTAATGTAGGGATCCATGGGGTGGTTCGTTAGAGATCAACGCCACAGAGTCAGCCACCGACGAAGTTCGGAGCCAGAATATTCAGGAACTTGACAGAGCATCTTTGTGACGTCTGTTGGATGAAACTCGACAGAGTTGGTTACTGGATCCCACTGATCAGAAGAAGAAGTATGTAGATCTGGGTTGAATCATTGTTAGCCGCAAGATCTTCGTTTGGACTGTTGGAAC
>PGTU02008016.1:0-13169 GCA_002896215.2 Cicer echinospermum
TTTTATGGATTAGACACATACTTAAGAGTAAAATCTACTTAAATAATAAAAAAATATTAATTGAAAATAACAAGAAAAAGAAGAAAATTGATATCGTTCATCGATGACGGCCCAGAAAAGTTTCTCCATTCTTCAATCACACATAAATCATTTTTGAATGACATAATCGCATCAAAACTTAATCTCCACAAATTCATACATAATCACACCTTAAACACATCAATATTAATCATAAATTCATAACATGTAACAAACTGTATTTTCACTCAAAATATATATATTCATGTCGAAATTAATTATCACACAATCACACATTAACCATCCATCAATCACACATATAGAGTCCATATATGCAAACTAAAAATTTGGAAGGAACCCATGACTTTAATCAAATAGTGTTTGACTTAGTCAAATTAATCCTTTAAACTTTAACTACCTTACAAATCATTTATTACTCCTAACCCCCTTAGAGTATGTTTTACTAAAAGTGTTGGTATATATGACCTCGTAATAAGCGGAATATATCAGAATGTATCAGTTCTTTATGAAATTAAATCAATTTCATACACACAGCGGAAATTAAATTGTGGCATACAAGATTAGCAAGTTTTATTAGATTGATATGAAATTAACCAAGATGCATACAAGTCAAATTAACAGATTAAACAGTATTACTTATTACAGAATATGTTTAACATGCATCTAGTTTTAATCACATATACAGATATAGCAATATAGTAAATCAAAGGAGTTAAGGGTTAGAGAAGATTGCACCAAGAATTTATACTCGTTCAGTTGTCAACTTGACAACCTACATCCAGTCCTGCAAATCCAAACGGATTTCAGATTTTCTTCTCCAATAGAAAGAATCAATTACAGATTGTCCAGTTTCCTCCCCGAAACCTATCTATCTTAATGATCTCTTTCCTATTGATCACCCTCTGATCCTTGTAGATACTCAACAACCTATCACAGAATCAAAGTACAACTCTTTCTTGTTGAGCACTCTCACCCAAGAAAGTAGTCACCAGTTTCTAGCTGGATTTTCTCGCTTTGTTTTTGTTTCAAAGAATTATTACAAACAGAAAACAGAAAGAACAAAAAGTAGTCTTCAATCTTGGTCAATATGGCTTCTCACAATTCTGGATATTCAAAGATTGTTTATGAGAATCCTTGTCTTTCAAGATCACTTTTCCAGCTATCTTTTTGATTGTTGATAATTCTCTTTTTTTTCTTTGATCTGAAAAAGTAATCTCAATGGATTAACCAAGTGTTATTGTGTACCAAGAATATTCAATGTATATTTCAGATTGATATCATTATTATATGTTCATGTTATTGAAAGACAGATTGAAGACAGTTTATATAGTTTCTGAAAAACACATTAATCAATCGATTTACCAATCGATTTCGTAAAGGATAAACTAGTCTAATCGATTTGCCAATCGATTATCGTGTGTCTTGTTTTTCTTGAATCTTGAAACTATATAACCCAATCGATTTACCAATCGATTCTTTAAACAACATTTCTCAGTGATTATGTTAAGACTGATATGAATCAATTTCGTAATCGATTGCAGATGTTATGTTCACTATGAGACACATATCAATCGATTTCGTAATCGATGTGTTAAGTCTTCATAAATGATTAACAATTTAATCGTTTGGTAACGCTCAATTCATGGGTTTTCAAAAGGTTTTGCTCATGATTTGGCAATGATTGTGTTTGAGTCAGTGACTCAGCTATTTTAATACTAATCGACGTGCCAATCGATTTGTATGTATTTGTCTGAAAACGTTCTTACCTGGGATTTGGTTCAATCGATTTCCCAATCGATTTCGACCAAATTTAACTTGATTGAAATATTACAACATAGATTGTCCAATCGATTTGTATGTCACAGGAAAAGTTATTTTGCAGGTGATTTTTAAGTAATCGATTTGCCAATCGATTACCCTTAAAACTGGGATTCCACTGTGACTTGTCCAATCGTTTGCCAATCGATTTATTTCAATAATCAGTTTTACTTGTGATTGTATAATCGATTTGTCAACGATTAACCCTCAAAAACTCAAAGCGGGATGCACATCACAGACAATATGTGCTCATCTTTCAATTTCTAATTTAGTCAGTCGAATTGGGATGTCCAATCTGATCTCATTATTCCTACTAAATTTTTCAATTTATTGTTACAAAGCAGATTGTGAATATTTCCTACGACCCTTTCGAAATTTTTTCGTCAAATATTCTTCTTCCCGATTTCCCAATCGATTTGCTTGTTAGTCAATAAATCAACTTTTGTTGATCTTCTTGTGTTTCCAGCAACCTATTCCAAGTGTGTAGGATTTGATTGTTGTTCCTGAAACCTTGCTCAATTCAAATATTAGATTTATCATGTATTGTATGAACATTGTTGAATTATTAATTATGTCAAAATTAGGAATCAAAGGATCAAAATCCAACAATCTCCCCCTTTTTGGCATAATTGACAATTCATACAATTGTAACTTGAGCATTTTAAAAACAACAAGCATAAGTGTATTATAAACAACATTATCAAGCATAAGTGTATTATAAACAACATTATTAATTTTTATTAAGTAACAGAGCAAACTACATGCTGACAAACATCAACAATGCAACTGTCAAGTTATGTTTTATTAATCTACCCCATTATGTCATTTAAGTATCAAAAAAGGTAGGACCAATTTCTCCCCCTAATGTTAAAGAACATAATGCATTGGGTTGAAACATATAACACAGTGCATCAGACAATGAAGTTTACATGTAAAGGCAAAATCAATCAAGTCAATAATGACAACTTAGTGTAACCAAAAAAATATGCATTTATAAAAAATCATCATACATCAACAGAATTATGACAGTCAAAAGCAAAACAGTATGAAACTAAGGGTCCCCTAATCACCTAGTGTGGTGTCCTCACTATCATCTAAGGGAGAGGTTGAGACCGCTGTATTAAACCTCAGCAGGTGTCTCCTCACCGTGAGTCTCAGGGTTAACTAGGGGGTTTGGGTTAGGTTCAATCCGTAGCTTTCGACCAATCTCTGCGACGTCTTTCAAATGACAGTTTGATGCCGAGGTGTGTCTGAATCTCATCCACATTGAACAACTGAGTTCAAGGAGGCTTGCCATAGTTCCTTAGACGTGCTTCTACTCTGGACCTGAAATTCCAACACTTTGGCATTGTGTGCCATCTCGTGAGCTTCAATGAATTCCAAAATTCTGTTCACAAAATCAGGAGTAGCAGATTCAGTAACTGGTGGAGGCTGAGACTGAGGTTGAGGTTGGGCTGGACAGGGTCAGCAGCTGCTTGAGGTCTTATCCATTTACATGTAATCTCTTCATTGCATCTGATTCACTATCGATTCACCAAACACCAATGTCGTTTAAGCAGATTCCTCATTTCCAAATGAGACCTTAAAGTGTTTGAGAATTTTAGTTATCAATGTGGATAAGGCAGCATCAGCTTGCTTCTGAGATGTTCCAACATGTGCCTTAGCCACAATCCAACACAGCTCATCTTACTCTTGGATAAGCCCCACAACGTATGATGTCCAACTTCTGGACTACTGCGTGATTTCCCGATCGTGGAACCAGCATACGCGTCAAAGCATACATAAACATCCTCTGTTGAATCCTTCATCTGACCAATGGGCAGTGAAATCGATCAACACACCATCGACCATCAGGTCTTTAACTGCGGTATGCCTATCAAGTGTTTCTTCCCAACCTCGATCGGCAGTGTCGCTTCTGTGCTGCCATCAATAGATTTGCCGTGAAAGGCAATCCAGATAAAGTTTGAGAATCATCAAAAGTCATTGGAATTCTTTTTCCCTTACTGAAGAGTAAAACCTTCTCAGTCATCTTAAAAGTAGAATAAAACTCCCTGATCAGCCTTGGATAGCTGTCAAGTGTAGAAGACAGAAAACTTCCAATCCATGAAACCTGAGTGGTTCCTGAAAAGTAAATTCCACAACATCAAAATATTCAAAATCCATGGGTTCTAGCTTCATGAATTTCCTTTTTGCCGAAGTCTGTAGACAAAGATGGTTGTACCTCCCTTTCCTTTGGTGCAGAGACCTTCTTAGAGGTGGAGAAGAAAGTAGGCTTCTTCTTCCTTTTCTGAGTAATTATTTCATGGCATCAAGCATGAGCTTTTCAGTAGGGGGCTCTTTGCGTTTCTTCGACTTTTCTGGATTGGGGCAGGAGCTTTTCCTTTATCTTTTGCAAGTATTTGTTGTAGTTGGGATGGGTACTCTTTTGTTAAAGTTGGAGGTGGTGATGGTGTTTCACTGGTGAAGAGGATGATGGAGATGGAGTGCGTGCTTGAGTCTGTTTTACTCGGGCCATATCAACAATTTTGTGTAGATTCGAATAGGTAGAGTGTAGAAAGCAAATTCAAACAAATGCAGAGATAGAAGATGAAAGACACAAGAGAAAAGCAGAGAAAATCTCTGGAAAACAAAGTGCAGAAAATCGATTAGAACTGTTCCTTTTATACTCTTGACCTAGTAATCGATTTCCCATCGATGTAGGTTACCGTTGCTGAGAATCTCAATCGATCAGTAATGATGAAGTGCCAACGGCTAGTAACTTTGAGTAACGGTCATATTTCAATCGATGTTCAAATCGAATTCCTGTTTTACTTAATCGATTCCCAAATCGATTGTCTAAAGATTGATACACTTAGCTAATCGATTCCAAATCATGCTCGTGAAGGTTAAAATATTTTCTGACTTTTAATCCTGGCTGAGTAATCGATTTCCAAATCGATTTTTATAAACTTTTTACCATGCTGGTAATCGATTTCCAAATCGATTTAACTGGAAAACATTACTGAAAAGTACCAGAATCAACAAAAACTTATACTTCACTAGGATCAATGATCCCTAGTTTCATCCTTATGTTCAAAAAACTTCTTTGCAATGCTTTTGTGAAGATATCAGCTAATTGTTCTGTAGTGTTCACATACTCAAGTTTGATAACTCCATTCTGAAAGTGGTCTCTTATGAAGTGATGCCTTACCTCAATGTGTTTTGTCCTTGAATGCATTACAGGGTTCTTGGTTATGCTGATAGCACTTGTGTTATCACACATGATCGGCACTATTCCCAAATCGACACCGAAGTCCATAAATGCTGTTTCATCCACAAGATTTGAGCACAACAACTCCCAGCTGCTATGTATTCAGCTTCTGCAGTAGACAATGCAATACTTGTTTGGCTTCTTACTGAACCAAGACACTAGAGAATTACCAAGCAAATGACATGTTCCTGAAGTACTCTTTCTGTCAAGTTTACAACCAGCAAGTATGAGTCTGAATAACCAACCAAAGTACATGTTGAACCTTTTGGATACCACAAACCAAGACTTTTAGTAACCTACCAAGTATCTGAAAATTCTCTTTACTGCACTGAGGTGAGATTCCTTCGGAATTCGATTGATACCTTGCACACATACAAACACTGAACATAATATCTGGTCGGCTTGCTGGTAAGGTAGAGCAGAGATCCAATCATACCACGAAATCTAGTGACATCTACAGGCTTACCCTTCTCATCTCGGTCTAAGAAATTTCCTTGACTCATGGGTGTATCAATGGACTTAAGTTTATCAAAGTTAAATTTCTTTATCAAATCAGAACAATATTTGGATTGACTAAATGAAAATGCCTTGCTTTGCTTTGGTTAATTTGAAATCCCAAGAAATATGACAGTTCTCCCATCATTGACATTTCAAATTTTACCTTTCATTAAGTTTTCAAATTCTTTGCAAAGTTTATCATTTGTTGATCCAAATATGATGTCATCAACATAAATTTGGACCAGCAAGATGTCATTTTCAGTAGTTTTTGTAAAGAGTGTCTTATCACATTTCCTCTGAAAAATTTTGTTGAATGAGGAAAGTGCTGAGTTTCTCATACCAAGCTCTTGGAGCTTTGTTTCAACCCATAGAGGGCCTTTGAGAGTTTATACACATGGTTAGGAAAATCTGGATTTTCAAAAACCTGGTGTTTGACTCACAAAAACTTCCTCTTGGAGGTCTCCATTGAGAAAGGCACTCTTCACATCCATTTGATATAGATTGAAGTCCATGATACATGCATAAGCCAATAAAATTCTTATGGCTTCTAGTCTAGCTACTGGGGCATAGGTCTCATCAAGTCTATTCCCTCCTCTTGACTATAACCCTTTGCAACTAATCTGGCTTTATTCCTAGTTATCACACCATTCTTCATCTAACTTATTTCTGAACACCCACCTAGTTCCTATAACATGCTTACCCTCTGGCCTACGGTACCAAGTTCCACACCTTGTTTCTCTCAAACTGGTTTAACTCCTCTTGCATAGCAAGTATCCACTCACTATCTAAAAGAGGCTTCCTTAATGTTCTTAGGTTCAATCTGAGATACAAAGGCTGTAAAGTTACAAAACTGACTAAGGCTTCTCCTAGTTGCAACACCTTTAGAGATATCGCCTATAATGTTGTCTAAAGGGTGGTTTCGGTTGAACTTCCATTCCTTAGGCAACTCACAGTTTCATATAGGTTCTACAGGGTCTGCACTAGTTGGAGGGTCAGCTATAGGTTGTTCTAGTGGTTCAGATTCTACAACATCATCCAAAATGTCAATAACCTTAGAAGGAGTTTTTGTTCAAGTTTTCTGTAAAAGATTCATCAAACTTTACATGAACTGACTCTCTATGGTTTTGTTCTTTGTTTTGTAGATCTATAGGCACCTTACTATTTGGGAGTATCCTAGAAAGTACCTTCATCTGCTTAGGGTCAAGACTTCCTAGTGTTCTTTGCCATTGTTCAAAACAAAGCATTTACAACCAAAGATTCTAAAGTAGGACAGGTTTGGTTTTCTACCCTTGTAAAGCTCATAGGGTGTTTTCCTAAGCAGGGGCCTAATGATAATCTATTCACTAACATGGGTGGCTGTACTAATTGCATCTGCCCAAAAGTACTTAGAGTAGGTTGGAGTCCTAAGCATGGTCCTAGCTAACTCTTCTAGGGATCTATTTTTTCCTCTCCACTACCCCATTCTGCTGTGGTGTCCTAGGGGCTGAAATAGATGTGGTTGATTCCATTTGATTCACAAATAATTTTGAAAATAGATCATTTTGAATTCACCTCCATGATCACTTTTTATTGAAACAATTTTCAAATCATTCTCATTTTGTACTAAAGCAGCAAACTTTTTGAAAACAGAGAATGTATCACTTTTATATAGCTAAAAAGTAAGTCCATGTGAATCTAGAATAATCGTCAACCAGCACATATCCATACAGGTTTCCACCTAAACTCTTAACTTGGGCAGGTCCAAAAAGGTCCATGTGAACTAGTTGTAAAACTCTATTTGTTCTAAACCAAGTCTATAGAGGGAAATGGAGTCTTAACCAGTTTACTTTCTCACATGCATCACACAGTCTATCTTAGAGAACTTCCTATTTGTAGACCTAAGACTAACTGTTTGCTGACAAGTTTATTCAAATGATTTATGTGTATATGAGCAATTCTTTTATGCCAAAGCCATGTTCATCTGAGTTGGATAACAAGCAGCATACAGCACTAGGTACAGAATTGAAATCCAACATGTAAATGTTGTTAATTCTGTCCCCAATTAGCTTTATGTGTTTGTCATCTTATGCTCAATAATGCAAGATTGTGATGAAAAACTTACTTGAAAACCTTTGTCACATAGCTGGCTTATACTCAGTAAGTTGTGCTTTAATCCTTCAATATATAGCACATTTTTGATTACTGCAGTTGATTCATCGCCTACATCACCAATTCCAATGATTTTTCCTCTGTTGTTATCACCATATTTGACAAAGCCTCCTTCCTTAATGTCAGGGACAGGAATTTGGATTTGTCACCAGTCATGTGCTTTGAGCATCCGCTATCTAGATACCATGAGTGTTTCGTGGATGTCAAGCACACCTGCAATACAAAATCAGAATTTTGTTTTAGGTCCCTAATTTAAATTGGGTCCTGGTTGGTTAGTGTCAAACACAGATTTCTTTTCTATCCAAACTAGCTTCCATCCTTGATTGGCTAATTTTTTAAATTTGCAATTAGACACAAAATGTCCCTTTCTGCAACATAAATGACATCTGCCATCAAAGGATGAATGTGTATTTGGTTTAGTAAAGATGTCATACATACTCTTAGCAATAGAAGATTTTTGACCATGTTTGACATTTCTGGTTTGCATATAACCAATACCAGATCTGTTTTTATTTTTTCTTTTGACATGCATATTTGGTGTATATCCTAAACCAGATTTTTCATGAACATGTCTTTGATTGCTAAGTATGACATTCAGCTTATCTTTACTTATTTGCAAAATTTATAAAATCAGATTTTAATGATGCAACAGTATTTTCAAGTTCAATGCACTTTGCAGATTTTTCTTGTGATCCTTTTTCAGTTGTTCACATAAATTTTCAATTTCTTATGTTCAACATTCATTTGTTCAAGCATTTTCTTTGTGCTTAACAACTGTTTTATGGATTTCACATAGTCATCATGCAGTCATTGAAAGCTTCTGTAGTTCATCATATGTTGGATTAGATTGTGAACTAACCTCATTTTCTGATTCTGAATCTGTATCTGCCATGAGACACAAGTTGACTTCTTCTTCATCAGAAGATGCAGAGGATTCATCGTTATCATTCCATGCAATATAAGCTTTTCTGGTTTTTGGTGACTGGTTCTTGCCTTTTGATTTTGTAGCTCTATTCTTGTTTTGCAATTTGTAGCATTCTGACTTTATGTGACCAGTTTTGCCACATTCATAGCATGTAATGGTCTTGTTGTCAGTAGTCTCGGAGCTAGATGGTTTTCTGAATTTGTTGTCTTTCTTCTTCAGAAACTTCTTGAATTTCTTGACAAGCAACCCGATTTCCGGCTCTTCAGATTCACTACTGGATTGATCTGAGCAGCTATCTGATTCAGTTTTCGATTGCTGGGCTGAACCTTCAGGGATAGTCCTTTCTTTTTTGCGGCTTTCCATCTCTGATTCGTCCAGTCGATGTAATTCCATCTCATGTTCTCTTAGTTTTCCAAACAAAGTTGCATAGTCATCTTTGCTAGATCTTTCGATTCTGCTATGGCTGTAATTTTTGGCTGCCACTCTCTGGTTAGACATCTTCATATTTTTCCAATCTGTTGTTCGTTATCCACTGCTTTCCCAATGCATGAAGATTATTCACAATGTGTGTGAATCTGGTTTGCAGATCACTGATGGATTCGTCCCTTTTCATGCTGAATAATTCATATTCGTGCATCAGTGTGTTTACGCGAGCTCTCTTCACGTCTGTGGTTCCTTCATGTGTTTCTTGAAGAATGTCCCACATTTCTTTTGCTGACTTGCAGTTTGACACTCTAAAAAAATTCTTCTGCACAAAGAGCAGATGTTATAATGTTGTTAGCTTTGCATTATAACCTACCTTTTTCTTGTCATCATCTGACCAGTCGGGCTCTAGGCTTGAGAATCATTGAGTCATTGGTTCCTGCAATCTTGGGATATAGGACCATTTTCAACAGCGTCAAGATGTCTATGCCACTGGCTTCCAAGAAATTAGCATCCTGTGCTTCCAGTATATAAAGCTGTTCCGTGAAAGCTGGAGGTCTTGCTAACGATGCGCCTTCTCCCAGAAAATCGTTTGAGGCCATAGTGCTTTTTATGAGTTTACCTCTCGAAAGTTAGGCTCTGAGGCCAATTGTTGGTATGTATGACCTCGTAATAAGCGGAATATATCAGAATGTATCAGTTCTTTATGAAATTAAATCAATTTCATACACACAACGGAAATTAAATTGTGGCATACAAGATTAGCAAGTTTTATTAGATTGATATGAGATTAATCAAGATGCATACAAGTCAAATTAACAGATTAAACAATATTACTTATTACAGAATATGTTTAACATGCATCTAGTTTTAATCACATATACAGATATAGCAATATAGTAAATCAAAGAGTTAAGGGTTAGAGAAGATTGCACCAAGAAATTTATACTGGTTCAGTTGTCAACTTGACAACCTACATCCAGTCCTGCAAATCCAAACGGATTTCAGATTTTCTTCTCCAATAGAAAGAATCAATTACAGATTGTCCAGTTTCCTCCCCGAAACCTATCTATCTTAATGATCTCTTTCCTATTGATCACCCTCTGATCCTTGTAGATACTCAGCAACCTATCACAGAATCAAAGTACAACTCTTTCTTGTTGAGCACTCTCACCCAAGAAAGTAGTCACCAGTTTCTAGCTGGATTTTCTCGCTTTCGTTTTTGTTTCAAAGAATTATTACAAAACAGAATTATAGGAAGAACAAAAAGTAGTCTTCAATCTTGGTCAATGTGGCTTCTCACAATTCTGGATATTCAAAGATTTGTTTTATGAGAACCCTTGTCTTTCAAGATCACTTTTCCAGCTATCTTTTTGATTGTTGATAATCCTCTTTTTCTTTGATCTGAAAAAGTAATCTCAGTGTATTAACTAAGTGTTATTGTATATCAAGAATATTCAAAGTATATTTCAGATTGATATCATTATTAGTTTCATGTTTTTGAAAGAATGATTGAAGACAGTTTATATAGTTTCTGAAAAACATATTCATCAATCGATTTCTTAAAGTGATAAACCGTTCTAATCGATTTGCAATCGATTATCGTGTGTCTTGTTTTTCTTGAATCTTGAAACTATATAAGCCAATCGATTTACCAATCCGATTCTTTAAACAACATTTCTCAGTGATTATGTTAAGACTGATAGGAATCGATTTCGTAATCGATTGCAGATGTTATGTTCAAACTGAAACACATATCAATCGATTCCATAATCGATTTATCAAGTCTTCATAATCGATTAACAAATACTTAAAATCGATTTGGTCACATCTCAGAGTTCACTGGTTTTCAAAAGGTTCTGTCAATCGATTTGCCAATCGATTGGTTTAAGTCAGTGGACTAGCTATTTGAATACTAATCGACTGTGCCCATCGATTTTGCATGTATTTGTCTGAAAAACGTCTTACCTGGGATTTGTGCATCGATTCCCAATCGATTTCGAACCAAATTTAACTTGATTGAAATGTTACAACATAGATTGTCCAATCGATTTGTATGTTACAGGAAAAGTTATTTTGCAAGTGATTTTTAAGTAATCGATTTGCCAATCGATTACCCTTAAAACTGGGGTATCACTGTGACTTGTCCAATCGATTTCCCAATCGATTTATTTCAATCAGGTTTACTTTGTGAGATGTATAATCGATTTGTCAATCGATTACCCTCAAAACTGGGGTGCTACTGACTTGTGCATTTTCAATTTCTAATTTAGTCAGTCGATTGCCCAATCGATTATACCAACACAAACAGTTGTGTTTCCTTACACCCTTGTTATGAAATCGATTTCCCAATCGATTTGCTTTAGTCAAAAGTCAACTTTTGTTGATTTCTTGTGTTTCAAGCAACCTGTTCCAAGTGTGTAGGATTTGATTGTTGTTCCTGAAATCTTGCTCAATTCAAATATTAGATTTATCATGTATTGTATGAACATTGTTGAATTATTAATTATGTCAAAATTAGGAATCAAAGGATCAAAATCCAACAAATAAAAATAAAATAAAATTTTATCTATAAAGTAGACATCATAAGCTTTCCAAAGAGTACTCACTCACTCAATTCTGATACTTATAAGTTCCTGTCAGTTGACTATGTAGTTAAACCCAATTTTGAGTTGTTATAACATAAATTTAGGGCTATTTTGGGAAAAATATATCTTAAACATGTTCTCTGGAGAAGTATAGGGTTCATCATAGCTAGATAAATTCTCCGTCTATATACGACGAAAGCGAGGGTAATTGGGGTACCACTTACGGACGTAATTATGTCCAATCTTACCAAAATAAAGTTACTAACAAGAAGAGGGCATTAGTAAAACTAATGTAGTCTTTATGACATGCTTGTTAGGTAGAGTTTATGTCATTATATTACTCACGTCTAATGGCTTGAATATTTAGAAAGAGTTAAAACTATATATATACATGGAAGAGAAACTCAGAAGATAAATATAGCTTTGAATTAGAATGTTAATTGATTTAGTTTCATTGATTGGGACCCACTAAGATGTAATCTCATTCAACATTATTCAAATGTTTTACAGGTAAAAAGGCTTAGATCACGAGTTGGAGAAATGAAGCATATCAGTTTACACTATAGTTTGCTTAAAATTTCTAGGGAATTATTTTGAACCATGGATGTATTATGTACTCCATATTTGTTTTGTTTTTTTTTTTCTTCGAAGGATTAATATGTGTATCAATACATTTGCATGACTTTGTGTCAAAATTTGTATTAACTATCTCTTTTGTCGAATTATGCTATTGCTCAAGTTATATTCTAGACAATTAACTTATGGTATTACATTTTTGATATCAGAGACGGCCGAGTCGACCGTGCTGTGGGTAGTTAAAATTAGTTGTTGTTCTTGTTTTGAGACTATATATTTTCTAATTATCAATTCATGAAATATTAATTCTGATCAGCTTAATATCTGTGTTTGATATGCAGAACAATATGGAACCAGATCTAAGACCACCAGGTAGGCCTCGTAGAGGGCGGAATAATGATGAACTTTGGGAACAAATGATGCAAATGATGCAACAAAAACAACTTATGATGCAACAACAACAAGCTATTACAACTAGCATAATGAATCATCTTGTGCAATCTGTCGGACCTGCTCAACCACCGCCACCAGAGGCCTCAAACAAATTATTTTATGACTTTCGCAAGTTGAAACCCCCAACTTTCCTAGGGAGCCCACTGCCATTGGAAGCTCAATCATGGTTGGATGAAATGACTAAAACTTTTCTTGTGGTGCGATGTACTGAAGAAGATAAAGTAGCTTTTGCTACTCATATGCTATAGGGAGAAGCTGAGAATTGGTGGAAGGGTGCAAAGGCATACATGATAAGTGCGGGTACACCGATGAACTGGGAGAATTTATGTACTGTATTTTTGGATAAATATATTCCTATGAGTATAAGAAAACAAAAAGAATTTGAATTTACACACCTTCAACAAGGAGACATGTCAGTTGCTGATTATGTGGCAAAGTTTGAGGAACTAGC